>CAEGAE010002247.1:0-83611 GCA_903067095.1 Girardinus metallicus
GAAATCCAAACAAGAGGAGTCAACACAAGCAGACAGGTGAGGAATATTCATTTATAACTGCCTGCCATTTTCTCTTTTTTTTTCATTGCTGACACTGATTATGTGATTCAACAGGCAGCCCTGTGCCTGCATGCCTTCACCACTTTTATCAAACACATCCATAAGTTTGTGACAAAAGCAAAAATGAAAAAAAAAGGGAAATCCTTCCTACCTGCTTGTCTTGTTCAAAGCCAGATGGGACAGACAGGCAAACAGCAAACAAGCACAACATAACACAATTTTACTTTATCATTAAATGGTTGTTAATCCATGTCTCCTGTGGCTACAGTTGCTTTGATCAGAGCAAAATTGTCACAAAGATGCAGATTTTCTGTCCCTTTCGTCGTGTGCTAGCTCGTCATTGTATGCATCCTATGTAGCAGTTATAGACAGAAACAGCTTTGTAATAATGGTGTTAGGATGAAGACTTAAAGCAGTTTGTGGGGGAATTAAGGCATCAGCGATAAATAATTTTGCCAGGGAAACTGAGAGAACTAGATAAAAATTATTGCAGTTCTGCTTTTCTGTATCCTCACCATTGATTTGAGTTATGTGATATTTTTACCATTCCTCAGTGTGAACCTTCCATTGTCCCTCATCGTTGTCCTAACCGAAGTCAACTGGATTTCTGTTATTTCTTCAAGATTTCAAGTGACTCACACAGTGGACATGATGGAGGACTGAGTCAGTGACCCCAAACCCCTATTGGTGTGATAGTTCTGACCAAACCTGAACCCGGACCCATGACCAGAACGTAAGATGAAGTTTGGATGAGAGGTGAGAGGTCTTCAGGAAATGAGAAAAGAGGATCTGTTTCCTTCTGTTTCTTTTTCTTCTTTTTTTAATCAGTTAGGATTGTTACATACAGGATACCTGAGAATTTACATCACTTTTTATGCTGCGCCCTACAGGTAGAGCTAGGTTGCTGAAAGTAATTTTTCTGTAGTGTGCTTTTGTTAAGTATGTCTTTATGTTGAGGGTGCTAATTATTTTATGAATCTAACGTTGTTTTCATGATGTTTCATTCAAACAAAATGTTGGAAAATTGCCACCCATGCTTTCACATACTTGTGTGAACAGCGTCCCACAAATTGGTTTACGGTGTTAAACTCCAAACTTTATTTTACTGTGACACAAATGCAGCATGCATGTTGTCATATTGAAAACAGCTGCTCAGTGTGGCTAAATGTGAAGTATATTTGGAGGAACATGAAGTCCCATCATGTCTTCAAAGTATGTGCTGCTGAATAGTGAGTCCACTCTGAGGTCAGTTGAGTGGGATGGACAGTGTTCTGCTGTGTCATTACTGGATACGTTACTTTTCCTGATGTAAACATGTTGTTTTATTTTCATATCAAGAAACAACCGACAGTCTGGGACAAAAATATACTTTTGACTTGAATGGTGCTATACTGGAAGTTTTAACAAGTCCAAACAATCTGCTTCAGTTTGGTTTAGCTGGTGTTCATGTTGTGTATGCTAATATAAAAAATTTAAGGGAAACACTTTAACACTAACATAGCACTGCCAGGTAATGCTATACATTATTTTTTGTATTTCGTTGCACTCTAAGAACAAAAAGGAAACACAACACAAATTACTATCTGTTTGAGCAGAGTTTAAACTGTGCAATGTGCTGTTGGTCCATTCAGCCTGATGGGTTGATGGGTTGTTTGACAGATGTCTGTATAAATGTCTAAATCAGAGGTTCCCAAACTGTGGGGCGCGCCCCCTAGGGGAGGCGCCGTGTCATTGTAGGGGGCGCGGGAAGCGGAATGGATGAATGAAAAAAAAAACAACAACGATGAATGCTATTGTGTGCTGTGGGGAGGAGAGGGGGAGGGTTGATTGGATGGAAGAGAAGAGTATAACAGGGAGTCTCTAAGGATCGCTCTACCCCCCTCCCTCATCGTTCAACCAGTCTAACTCTCCCTATTGTAATCCATAGGGGGCCCAAAAATGTTTGGAAACCACTGGGGGGGCCCAGGAGAAAAAGTTTGGGAGCCACTGGGGGGGCCCAAGAAAAAAAGTTTGGGAACCACTGGTCTACATGATCAAAGAAGTCACTATTGTAACTCTTACAATTATGCAAATATTTCTCACACTCTGAACTGCTTCAGAAAAAAACTGTTTGGTATTATGACTTTCACCAGCTTACTTTGCTGGTGGTAAATTCCTTTGGCTTCTGTCTCAAAAAAGTTGAAGCAGTTGTAAAACAACAACACTGGATTAAATTTTCTAATTTTGCATCAGGAAGGACACTGGTTTACCTTAAGTAATACTGAGTCAAGGACTTGATTGAATTTCACTGATGTCGTTATGAGGTCACATTTCACTGTGTAATATGATATAAATTTAGTTATCCCATCCCTCCCCTCTCCACCTCTCCATGCCCTATGCTGGAGACTCTTGTTTGTGCTATTAAGCTTTGTGTCTTTCTGTATGCTCCAGGACAAATGATGGATGGTCCCATCCTTTACAAATGTTTTATTGCATCTGTCATAAGCCAGAGGTGGTATCTGCATAGTGCTTGTGCATTAACCCACCAAAATGCATGGGATATAGGAATACACACATGTGTGCAAACAAAGCAGTTAATTTGAAGTAGTTCAGAGATGGAGGGCCTCTCTGTGTATGTGCACTATAAAAGTCATGGCTATGCATTGGATCTTTGTTGATATTCCACTCCTCCTTCGTAGCTGGGTTGATTTTTATTGGAAAATGCCACAGACATTACAAATTAAGTGTAGTGTGCTGAAAGCAAAGAACTACAGAAAAATGTATTTTTATTAGCTGTGTGCAAGTGTTATTGATGGGGGGGAAATTCATTTTTTGGGGACAATTTTTTAAATACCTTTTTTATGATTACTTCAAATCACATTTACTAGTTTTTTTATATTAAGTGTCAGTTATATTGAAATATATTCAGACTCAAAGCTGGGGGCACATCAGCTGCTTTTCCTAAACTCCACAGGTGTTTCCAGGCACCTTCTCACAGACCTCAGTTTTCAGATCTTCCCACAACTTCATCAAGGGCTTGTGATGGCAACGACAAAACATTAACTTTTGGTGTTAAGCTACTTTGTAGCCAGGATGGCTGTATTCTGAGGGTCATTGGAAGACCAATCTGCACCCAAACCATTACTTCCTGGCTGAAGTCTTTAGATGTTACTTTAATAATTTTACATAATTTTCGTTCCTTATGATGTTATGAAGTGTACCAGTTCCTCCTGCAGCAAAAGAGGCCCATAACATTATGTTGCCACTCCCGTGCTTCACAGTTGGAATGGTACAAGCATCCCCATTTAACATCTAAGCATTGTGATTATGTCTAGGGTGCTCAGTCTGTGACAGCCTCAGTCTAGGGTGTCACAGGGTGTAACACAATGTACAAGACAAAAGGTGGGGGATCAATAATCAAAGGAAACTTAACTCAAGTCAATTATATATTTTTCCAGCTTGTCTGTTTGTCTTAAGGCCTTGTAAACACAGAGGGGAGTAAAAGTACCTCAAGGTTTCCGCAAGCCAAAACAACAAACAAAAATACACAAGAACAAAACCACTCTTCCATAAAACAAAACAAAACAAAAAAAACCTAAACTACAATCACAAAACTCCCTGACCGGCCACAAAAACAGGAAAAAACTTTGTCAAAAGTAAATGACGGTGAACCTCTACCAAACTCCCCATGAGCACTGACTTACAAAAGTTCAAATGTCAAAAATGAGCCATCACCGAACGTGAAATCTCACAGTTTAGATGTAACAAGATCACAGGACACATCTCCATAAACAAACGTGTTTGTCCCTGTGTGCATTTGCAAACTGCAGGCTGTTATTTATTTATTTTTTTTCATATTTCTACTTTTGGAGTAAGGACTTCTTCCTCACTGAGTTTCAGCTCAGGTCAGGACAGGACATGTTTCACTGTGGATCAGTTAGCTCACAGCCATGACAACATAATTTGTCCTTTCCCTTGTTGTTGAAGAAGACAGCAATTTGTCTGCATGTAAACTAGTGAATTCAAGGAAAATTACAAAAGAAAATATTTGAAAGTTTTACAACTTCCAATCATTTAATAAGACAATGATGTGTCTCTAGTTTCACAGCTGAAACCTTAAAGCAGTTGCTTGGTTTATGTAACATTTTAAGGATCTTTGGGTCCGTTAAGCTACATTTTTTCTCATGACAGTTTCTTAAAATGTTGCGTCTAAACTTGTTTATTCTTAAATTAGTTTAGGCAAATTTTTCCCCCTCTGATTCAACTGGAAACTGAGATGAAGACTTTGAAGGTATGCAGACCTTCGGGGTTCTCCACTGTCCCCATCATTTCAGTGAAGTCAGGGCATCACAACTGTATGTTCATCTTCTCTTTGCATTTCCTCCTTGGTGGTAAGTAAATACATTTAGCTGTGCAAATTGTAACACCATCATACATTCATATATACTTATATATATGTGGAAACACTGTGTGTATGTATATGTAAATGAGTTATCTTTTACGGGTTGTCTGGGTGTTTTCTTCCTAACCTTGCCGTTCCTCTCTTCCGCAGCAGTAGCCCATCATAACTTGGTGAGTTACAGAGGCTCCTGACTTTTCCCTGCTCCTGTTTTGTTGTTTTGACCCTGCACTCTGTGAGGAATTTTTGAATAACAGATCTTGCAGCCCTATGTGGTTTTCAGAGCGGCATCATGCAAAATGAATAGGGGGTGGCACATTTTATTGAAGTTTGATTTAAAGATGGGTGGGCTGGAGTGTGAAGGACAGAGACAGGAAGAAAAGAAGGAAAGAAAAGGGGGGGAATCTCATCATAAATTATTTTACTCATATTCAGCCCCGCTGATGCATGTTGAGTTGGTAAATAATGCATCACCGCAGTGCATAATTAGGGCAACAACACTATTCTTCTCCCTCACTCACGCTTCAGTTTTGCTATGTAGCTGTTTCATTGTTCTTCCCAGCTTAATGGACAAAGAGGCCACCTGATTGATCTGTGAAAAACGGCCTAAATGGCCTGAAAGTGCTGCTGCTGCTTTTGCACAGTGTGAGGTGGAATTATTTTTTATTATTATCGCTTTAAGATTTATGTTTACATTTAACAGATATAGGTTATCAAATGAAATCTTATTATCATTTGGACACCAAATAAGCAAAGGTAATGTGTCCTGGAACACAGGAGGTGCCTCGGTAATGTTTGTCGCAAGCTATGAATATTGGCTTCACAGATTCATTACAGAGCAAATGACCTCGTCGTTGATTCTAATGCAATGTGACAAAATGCAAAGCGCTGTTAAAAGGGCGGGGGGGGAGGGAGGGACAGGGGAGATAGGAAAGAAGAGGTCATTATTTAATATATGTGTCTGGATGTGTGTGTGGGTGTGTGAGTGTGTGTGTCCTGCTCTCTGTCGTCTTCCTTCCACTGTGGATAACACCTTTTCAGAAGAACTGCCTTGAAGCATTATCCCCTAGACATGATACATGGCTAATCTTCAGCTTTGAGCCATTACGCTACAGTTATCTGTGACCCCCTCTCTCTTTATATCATTACAGTTAAAGTCCATAAAAGTGTGTTTAGACAAAGATGAAGGCATTACCTGCTCAGAAACCCCAAGTGCTATTAGAGGCTTAGGCCCCTGCTGGCATGCACTGGATATTAAATATCCTTTATCTTAAACTCTCTCCCTCTCACTGTGCTCAAGGTAAGCTGATATCTCACTCTGCTTTGCCTTATATTGCCACTGGCGTAATAAATACACAGATAGCAATGGTTTGAGTTTGTCCTGGTCTCAAATGATTATGTGAGGCATGCCTTCCTTTTATGCGGTAGGGGAGAAGAGCTTTTATTTATTTTCCATGTGAAAATAAGGAGGGATGCAGTTACAAAGCCAGACAGAATGGACGGACGAGCTTTGGACTTGTAGACAAACTTGAACAAGTTGTCATCTTGTTGAGAAATATACACATGGACTAAACCGTTGTTGCCCCTCTGTTAATGTGTTAAAAAACCCACAATGGCCTCTGAAATAACTTGAAACAGACAAAAATAATAATAAATAAAACGTGACTGAAAATGAACCAATAAAAATCAGACATTGCTTTTGAATTGTGGTTTTTTATAGTCATTTTAGAACAAACCAATAAACATTCCTGGACAAACATGACTGTTCAGGTAACTTAGTATTTTGTTGCTCAATCTTTTGATGCAATCAAACTATTTCTGCAGTCAGTGAGATTTCTGCTCCAGTCCACAGGTGTCTCAGTCCACTCCTGCTGGACAAACTGCTCCAGTTGAATGGTGCCTTCTCCAGATGTTCCAGCTTCTTTCACAGATGTTCAACGGGATTTAGATCAGGCCTCATGGAAAATCGGTTCAGAACAGTTAAATGTTTTTGCTCTTAGCTGTTGGTGGGTGTTTCTACAGGTGGCTTCTTTTTTGTTCAGGCCTGTTTCATGTATTTGTTTTTAAATTACTCTACTAGACCACATTTTGAAAGCAATGTCTGATTGTTGCTGGTTACATTTAAGTTTCAGTACATTTTTATTTAATATAATTTTTTATCATTTTCAAGTAATTTTAGTGACCATTGTGGGCTTCTCAGTCATTCACACGGAGGTACCAATAATCTGAGACAATCTATTTGTGTACATATTTATATATTTGATATATACACATACACAGGCCTTGGACAGTCTACCTAAATGTTTGTCATGTGTTATTATTATTATTATTATTTTTTTTTTTTTTGCAAGACGAGATCTCATAGACATATGCATGTTCCTGGCAGATGTGAAGATTATTTCTGATGGGAAATGAGATGTTCATCCCTTCAAATATAACAATGTGGAAGGAGTGCAAATTTAGAAAAAAAAAAAATCCTCTACATTTTATTAGAGAATGTCACGTAAAAATGATCTGTACCAGTCTCAATAATCAACAGACTTTTTTACTGACAAATGACAAGCTTTTACAATGTTTCCACTGATATTTTGAGCATCTTGGCATTGAGCTTCAAGTACTTTGAAGTTGGAAGGCCTCTTGCCATCACCCTAATCTTTAGCTCCCTCTGTAGACAGCATCCTAAAACTGAAATGAAGAACAGTTCTAACAATTGAGAGTCCTATAAAAATGCAATAATAAGTTGGACATTCTGAGTTTAGTTGTATTATTTTGCTTTGATTTAAGCATCTTCTGTTTGATTATGTTGCTGTGTTTCTGGTAACGAGTGTTGCTTTTACCTCAGTGCCTCAGTTTCCTGGTTTTCAAAAGCTGCTTCCCATCTGCTCATTCATTCACCTGTTCAGCATCCATTAATCAGAGTCCTCAATATAAATACTAGTGGGTTGGTCCATATCAGATCCTCTGTTGTCCTCACCCTGTTTTTCCTTTCATAAAATTATTTATCATCATTTCTCCATTTGGATCCCCATGCTGAACATTTATTGCTTGTACCAGAGTCTGTACACTAAGTTGTTCCTTGAGTCCAAACAATTAAAAAAGAATGTTTGTACCTCTATCAGACTGTGCATTTAACACTAAACATTTGACTCTGTAGAATTCATTGTGATCACCAGGTAACTAGGATTACCTTCCATCTTTTGGAAGTCCAAAAACCTCCAACAGATGAAATAGCTCAGGATAACTTAAGCAGGTCTAACTATAAGTTTTATCAAAAAGGAAAGTCTTAAGGGGCTGCACAGTGGTGCAGTTGGTAGCACTATTGCCTTGCAGCAAGAAGGTCCTGGTTCCATTCCCGGCCTGGGGTATTTTTGTATGGAGTTTGCATGTTCTCCCTGTGCATGCATGGGTGTCCACGTTGATTGGTGTGTCTCCTTAGGTGTGTGTGTGCATTGGTTGTTTGTCTATGCGTTGCCCTGCGATGGGCTGGTGGCCTGTCCAGAGTGACATCACCTCTTGCCCACTGACAGCTGGAGATAGGCACCAGCATCTCTGCTGACCCCAATGGGATAAGGGTGTAAAATGGATGGTAAACAGGATGTTCTCCTCACAGAGTAATGGGAGCTGGTTCCACAGGAGCCAGTACTTTAGACTGGTAACTGAAGGATCTGCCTCACATTCAACTTTTAGAAATTCTAGGAACCAGCAGTAAAGCTGCAGTCTCAAAGCAGAGTGCTCTGTTAGGAACATATGGGACGGATGTCACCACAAGCAGCCACTTTGTCTCAGATTTCTGTTTTTAAAAGGGGACATTCTGAAAGCAAACTCATACCTCAGCATTGTCAAAAGCATCAAAAACGAGTGTTTTCTGTTTTTGGTGTGGTGGTGCTATCAGTGAACTACCACATCATAGGACGTTTGCAATTCTGCAGGACTTTTCCCATTTTGTTAAAAGTGACAAAACAAACACATCGGGAGAGGCTTCCTTCTAGACTATGAGAATTAGCATATATTTGTTTAAAAGCAACATCCCTCATTAATTTGGGAGTATTGCATAAAAGATTTGATTTGATATTCAACTATGAAAAATGAAAAACTATGAACAACTGTGCTGAATTTGGTTGTTAAGTCTTTCATTTCACAGCTGTCTTTACAAAAAGAAAAATCTGCTAAGACGCTGTAAAAAGTTTTTCTTTTTGCTCTGCGTTAAGTCACTTTCACAACTCTCATTCCTCCTGTCATGGCAGTCAGGGGTAGCCTGCTGGGGAGATGGTGTTTCTCCTAGCTATAACCCCTGGTCTCCAGAGTGTGGAGGTCAATGAGATTAACCTAAAGTTCTTTTTCTTCCATTATGTACCCTAAATTGCACCCACTTACAGACAAGAAAAAGAAAGGGAATCATATATGGGCTGATATCTATTTAAAATCTAATCCCTTTGGGGGAATTCCTCAGCCTTTCCATTTTTCTTATGTTTCTGCCTATCGCCTGCAGGCTCTGCTGTGCTGTGGTGCGAAACAACCCCATTCAAGAAGGTGCTATAACCTCGCCCCTGTTCATATTAACTGTAGATTCATCTATGCTAATTCAGCAGACACTTAAGATTATAACTCTTTTTTTTTTCTTAGCTCACATCCAGGATTTCTCTTTCTCTACCAACGAAGCTTACTCTGATAATTTACTGTTTCCTTATTTCTATGTTAGAAAAAATATTTGACTATTCCTTCAGGTTTCCTGATATTTCTGAAGCACTACAAAGATCGTGTTCCTTTTAGTATTCATGAACGTTTTAGACAATATGACAAGTAAATACTATAAACAAAATCTGGCAAATGTAACTTTGAATTGGGAGTAGTGGCCAAACTACAGGTGCGCTAATTAACAATACCTCACTCCATGTCATAAGCAACGGTCTAGAAAGTGACCACATGTACTAAACATGGAGAGATTGTTTAGTTAAAGAGGAAGTGGAAACAAACTAATCTGACAGCTATAAATACTGCAAATAGATGTATCACATATTCAACTTTGTATAATCTGCCTTTGTTTTGGGGATGTTAAGGTTGACTCACTTCCTTTAAAGTTCTCTTTCATGCAGACCTGGCATTAATTTGCAAAAACACAGTTGTTTAGCTCAAACTATATTTACTGACCAGGGGGAGCCGCCGCAGCAACGTGTGAAGGAAACAGAACGAATGACTAAAGGCTCCCCAGATCAAATGAATAAAAACCAGTCTGTTTCCATATGTATAGTCCTGGCTTTTTTTAACAGTCTTACTGAGGTCCAAGAAAAAACACAAACATATTTCTGAAATATTATAAAGACTGGTTCTAAAATTTCAAAAAATACTTATTTGCATTACAGCAGTCTTCCCCTTCCTATAATTGCTGACCAGTTTTGTGTTTGCTTCTTTTGGCATTTTGATTACTTTTGGTGATGACCTCCAGGTCTTTCAGATTGGAAGGCCCTTCTTGTGTATCAGCATTTTCCCATAGTGGACTAATTGTACGTGTTCACGGAGCAGCAGCATTACTTCAAATATTGCTACTATTTTAAAGTATCCACATATTTCATCATCCATCCCAATTTTATAACAGTATTGCATCCCCCACTGCTGTCTAATTTCATCATTTTCTAAGGGTATTGATTGTCTGTTAAGAATCAGGTTATGGGGCCTCAGCACAGGTTGCCATGGCAGTAGACCTTGGTAAGGAAGAGGACCTGCATCGCCATGATGACAGTGTTCAAGCTGAAGATTGAGACCAGTTTTGTCCCTGAGTATCAGTCAGGAGAAAATATTGCGACTGGCTTAAAGGAACTTCTCCAGGCCCGGCATGTGAATGAGGATCAGCAGCTGAGCGACACAACGCGTGGAGGTGTTCATGTTGTCAACGCTCTGTCATGCTTTGACCATTGTCTATATTTTGCCATTGGTAAGTATACTTCATGCATTGCTTTCCACAAATGACTTGTGTGAGAGTGAATGAAATTATCTGAAATATTGCATAATGCTAACCACTGTCCATAGGATGATGTACAGCAGCTGTATAGAATATTGAAATGTAAATTCATGTAAATATTACAGATTATGCAAGGTCAAGTTAGTCTTTTCCAATAAAAGGTTACTGTTCATGGCATTTTAGCACATCATCATGTTATGGAAAAAAATAATAATAATATATGTGAAGTACAGGACCTGACTGAGTCTCACACTCAAAATATTTCAAATGTTAAAACTGAAAAAAAATGTTGCTGTGATTTAAAGAATACAAATCAAATGTATAAATCATATGTGCTAAGATCATAGTAATATTAAAACTACCTCAGCATCTCACAAAAGGGAAAGTATAGCTAACGCATTACAGAGTCTCTAATGAGACGGGGGTCAAGACAAAAACAATCCAGCTGGTTTGAAGCAAGAAAATGTTTCCCTTGTTTAACCGGTCAACACATGGTAAGATCTACAGACAATCATTCTGTGAGCACAGATCTGGGTTCTCTGGTCAAGTTTTCTGACTAAGTTGCTGTCATGTCTGAAGCTAACTTCAGCTGTTCACCTAACCTGTGCTATGCTGTTCTATTCAAATCTCACCTGTAGTTTAGTCTGAGCTTTCTCTTGTTCACTTCAATTTCCACCAAACCAATCAGTAAACAGAAGGAGAAATTGTGAATGGTGACTTTGATTTTTTTGCATTGTTTCATAATTGTATTCTGCTTGTAGTTTTAGAGGTTTTTTACCTGGCTAGTATTCAGTAGTATCATTGTTATGAAGACAAACAAACACCTTACAAAGTCCAGAAAGAGCTCAACACATGAATATGTAATAGTAAGTAGAATGAAGAACCAGTGGTTACAGAACTAATGGGTTCCACGGTCCTATCAAAGAACCAAGCAATCCAATACAGAGCAGTTGTCAAGATGAAGTTTATCAGCAGGTTCTGATTGATGCTGTTCCTTTCTTTAGGAAGTGCAAACGTTCCTTCTTGATGACAGCCTCAGTGTAAGCAGACCAGGAGAGGTTGGCAGAGGTTTTGATGCCAAGGAAAGTGTAGGAGACGAGTCCCACCCCTGCTGTATCACCAGCAGACTTCAAGGTAGTGTTGCTGCCAGGCTGCAGTTGGAGGTGTAGAGGTTATAGAGCAGGGGTTTAATGTGGGGAGATCATGTTTGGAGTGATTTGGACCATGTTTGACTGAGTAGGGTTAGGTTTAGAGAGGAAGTCCTTTATCCGGAGGGGGGTGTATGGGGAAAGTCTGAAGTCAGACAGTTTGCTGATCAGAATGTCATGGTGACAGGTTGGACCGCCAATAAATAATTTTCTTTTTTTAAAGTCATTTTGTTATTCTGTTGAGACTTTATTGATTTGCCCTTGCTTATTAGAGGAACTGACAGAAAACCTGCACTTCATTAAAATACTACATGACAAACACTTTGACAAACTATTTCTACAAAAGCAATTCGCATTTAAGAAACAAGTTACACATTGACTCGGGCCTGAATTGATATTACAAAATGTTCAGAAAACAATCTTAACAGTTGCAATGATGATAGAAATTGTTTGTCATTTAGCAGATTCCACTATTCTGAAAGGTGGTGTTAGTCGTTGTTGTGGGTGTGACAGATTAGACAGTGACCTGGACCATGTAACGTTCTGGTTATGAATCGCCCCTGTGGAAAGGTGAGCACCATGACAACCCTGTGATGGATGGTGCCAACGTCCAATTAAGCATTTGTCACCAGGCTACTGGGGCCTTTCTTCCCTCAGATCCATCTTTCTTTCTTGCTTTGGGCCCATTAGTTTACTACTCACCCAGGCACTCATACAAAGCCTCAAACTACTACTAGAGATGAAGAGAATTCAAGGTCTTGCAAGTATACTTTAGACCTGTGGATTTTCTCTTACATCTTAGAAATCACATCCGCAATGCTCTGCCAAAGTCTTGGGTTTCTCTGACATTTGACTGGACGATTGAAACTTTTTTGTGAAAATTTTAACAACTTTTAAAATACTTCATTAATCCCAAAGGGAAATTAAAAGTTATAACTCATTATAGATGTTTCTTGAAAGAGTTGTTGTACATGTTGATAGCTGTGGGTATGGCGGTTTTCCTGTAGCAGTCTGTTAACATCATTCCTGAAGAGGCCTCTGACTGAAAACACTTTGTTGTTGTATGACAGTCTGATGAACACTCAGTTGCCCGTGAAGTTTTTCATCTTATGTGAAATCCTTCTTTGTGTATTTATTTCCAGAGGTTCCAGATCGATCAATAAATTAATCAATCAAGTTGATTTGTATAGCACATTTCAGCAAAAAGGCAGTTCAAAGTGCTTTACATCATGAAAACATAAAAACATCATAAACACATCATGTAGTCGGCAATTGTGAAGCCAGTAAGACATTGCGTTTTGTCAACAGCCATTGGTAAAATTATCAATACACATGAAATATGCATAGCTTGATTGATAGATTGAAACAGAACCAGCCTACTTTATCAGATTGATAGATTTTTAAGTCTGAGTCTGATGCTGCTATCCCAACA
Organism: Girardinus metallicus; assembly: GCA_903067095.1. Taxonomy (NCBI): domain Eukaryota; kingdom Metazoa; phylum Chordata; class Actinopteri; order Cyprinodontiformes; family Poeciliidae; genus Girardinus; species Girardinus metallicus. The sequence continues at coordinate 12,975 of CAEGAE010002247.1, forward strand.
GATGGCAGAAAAGACTGAACTCTCCAAACAGACTAATAGAAGATCTGCAGCATCTCACTGAAACACTGAAGGATTGAAGCTTCATCAGAAAAATGCAGCCAGAAGAATGTTTGTTTGGTTATTGCGTTGCACTCAAGACTTTTTATGTCTGAATAATTTATATGTCAGAGGTGATCAATAATTAAGTTACAGTCCCTTCCAACAATATCAACACCCTATGAAGTTTTAAGCAAAGAAACAAAAAAAGAATTGTTCAAATTTTATTTCAATATAAATGTCACTGTTATGGAAAGGTCTCAGAGCTTTCTTAGAGAACAAACCTCATCATAAAGACCAAGAAACTCAGCAGGCAGGTAGGGAGGAGGTTGTGTAGAGGTTTAATCCAGAATCAGAAAACACAATATCCCAATCTTTAGATTTCTCTTGTAGGACTTTCTCATTCCATCATCTGAACACGGTAAATATTTATTTTGGCTGTCCATCTGAATAGAGGTCAGACAAGAGGAGCTTCAATCAGAGAAGCAGAGAAGGAGGGAACAAATGGTGACAGGACAACTGCATATTATCCAGTCCAAAAATCAGGCTTATATGGAAAAGCAACAAGAAGATATTATTAATAAATACCATAAGAATACCCATTGACAGTTTGCTACAAATCATGTAGGAGACACAGCAAACATCTGCAAGATGAGACCAACACTGAAATTTTAGTCTGCATGCAAAGAGAACCTTGTGGCAGAACTGCAGAAAGGCCTTTCATCCTTCTGTCAACCGATGGATATAAATGAGATGATTTATATTCCTATCTTTGAATGGCCCAGTCAAAGTCCAGATCTAAAACCAATCAATGGGAAAACAACAACAACAACAAAAAAAAAAACATAATAATAATAAAACTAATGTTTACATATGTTATCTATACAATCTAACTGAGCTTAACTTATTTTTGGAAAGAAGAAAAGGCAAAAAATATTCTGTTCAATAACATTCAGATTTGCAAAACTGGTAGAGACAGTTCAACAGGTTTGCAGCTATAAACACAGCGAAAGGTGAATCTATAACAGGGGTGCAAAAAGTGGGTCCTGGAGGGCCGCCCGGCATCCTGCATGTTTTAGTTCTCTCCCTGGTTTAACACACCTGGAATGAAGGCTCATCAGAGGCCTAAGAAGAACACTAAGGACTACTACCACCTTACTTACTACCACCAGGAAGAGAACTAAAACTCTTCCTGGTGGTAGTGCAGGTGCAGGATGCCGACCCGCCAGGACCCACTTTGGGCACCACTGATTTATAAAGAACACTACTCTAATTTTTTCCTCTACTTCACAATTCTACACTACTTTTGTCTGATATAAATCAAATAAAATGTGTTGTAGTTTGTTGTTCTATTATGAGTTCAGAAGAAGTTCAAAGTGAGTGAACAGTAATACTATTTGGTTTCCCTCAGAAGTATAACAACATCAAATTGATTCCTTCATGCATGTTTGAGAAATCCTTTAATCTCCTGTAGCAACCATTCAGCTGTGCAAAACACCTGGGTGGACCGAGCAGCGTCATGGAGGACGAAGCTCCTCCGCAGAGCTGCAGTTTCCAAGTTTCTGGGCTTGTGCCTCACAGAGCAGCCCTCCCTCACTCAGCTCCTTCAGACTAGCAGCAGCAATTTAAAAGGATCTTTAGGTACATCTTTAGGACGTAAAACAGACAAGTTGTCTTCCTTCGTCTAAGCTGAATCTATGAAATATATAATACGCTGTAAAAATGTCTTTTAGCATCAGTGAGCTTTAAGCTAGAAATTACATAAAACAGGTCAGCTGTCCTGTCTGAGGTTCTTTGTGGGTTTATTACCAAAAACGTGACGCTCAGATATTCTTAATCTCCCCTATTCATTTTTTATGCCAGATGCTCAAATCGTCCTTACTTTCTTCAGTTCTCTAAGAACACATTGCACAGATGCTTTCAAGGTGTAGTCCACACAGACTGGACAGAAGATGGATGAGAAAACAGCCAAAGCCAAGTGAGAACTTTAGAGATATTGATGAATAATGCTCAAGACCACTTCAAAGGACCTGACTACAATATATCTCCATGGAAACAAAGTAGCAAGAAATTAAGGGTGATTTAAAACTTCCACATAGCACACTACACGTCCACATGCTTGAAAAAGTCATTCTGCCTCATCTTTCCTCAAGTCTATCAACAAAAGTCTCAGACTTTTAAGGCTACCTTTGGTTGAACTTAAGCTTCTCTTTCCCCCCCCTCATGTCTTGTGTATCCACTCTGAAATTATAGATGGGTATAATAATAATAATGTCATTTTGTACCGGAATCTTAGTCATTACCTGCAGTAAAGTGCTTCTAATTGATACCACCAGAGAGATAATGATTACAATGCCCTCCAGGAACATATTATTGCAATATTAACCTTTGTATATACTTTTATGCAGAAGACTCTGCCACATTAAGGGATCTCTAAATCTTACTTGTACGGTGTAATGCCATTACAAAAGAATGGGTACTTGGAGGTGTGCCCTTTTCCTGATTAAGTGTGTCCAAGGGTTTGCGGCCATCTCCAGGAAATGGATGGCATAGAGGAGCAATTGCTAACATCTTTCTCTTTTCTTGCTGGATAAAGCTGCCTTTCTTCCAGCCTTTGTGCGCCAGAAATAACCCTGCTTTCATCGGCATTACTCTTTCTAATGTGTCAAAGAGGGTTGACTTATTCCTGTTTGATCACAAGCCTCTAACAGTGATGTCTGCCTATGTGTGAGTTGGCCAGTTTCTGTACAGGTGTCTAATATCTGACCTGCTCCCTGCACTGTTCAAGAGGACCCCCCCCCCAGAAGAAAAAGAATCTCAAAGCAAAGAGTCATTTTATGCTGGATATCAAAACTTACTTTGCAACATTGCTTTACTAAAAAAAATTAAAATAAAAAAAAAAATAATAATAAAAACTAAAAATCCAACAATACTTTAGGTAAACCAATGAAAAATTATAAACTTTCATTTACTCAATGTCAAAAACCTAACCACTTTTTATAGATGCTTTACTTGATAATAAAAAGCGAAATGTTGTTTTAGAGACTTCATTAAGAATAAAGAATAAAATTCTACTGGAAAAATGGGAGATAGAAGTGAAGTAATTGATGGGAGGTACTTTTTATGTATGAGTTTAAGGGGTTTCTGAATGTTCTGATGAGAAAGGACAGAGAGTTGGATATTTCTGCATTATGCTTCAGTAAAGAGGCCTATACATGGGTAAGGACCAGTTCCACAGGGGCACTGGCCCCTGTTGGCCCCTGTCTAGAACCGCCCGTGGAGCAGGCAGAAGATGAAGATGGAGTAGAGGAGAGTCTGAGGTGGAGGACTGGAAGCAGTAGCTGTGTTTCCACTATAAATGTGTGCAAAACTTTGTCAATATTCTTCTAAGGTCAAATAACCAAACATTTTTATTTTTTTTTTTTTACAAATGTCTTTGTGAGCCTGGCTCTTATATTAAATTGAGTGTAATTTCAGGATTTTGTATAATTTTTGACCAGGTTAACTTTACAAGAGAATTACTATTGTTACAGTTTAATTTTCTAAACTACAGAAAAGTAATTGTTAGGGATGCTCAAATATAAAAAAATTGGGCCGACATTGATACCCGATATTAATACTGCTGTTGTGGCTGTAAAATATTTACCAATATTTTATTTTATACAAAAAAAAGAATTCTATCTGCGACAGACTGGTGACCTGTCCAGGGCTGACCCCGCCTCTCACCCGGAACGCTTGCTGGAGATAGACACCAGCACCTCCCGACCCCATTAAGGGACAAGGGTGAACAGAAAATGGATGGATGATGGAAAAAATTCTATTACTCGATTAATCGTCAGAATAAGCGAAAGAATACTCGATTACTATAATAATCATTTAAAACAGCCCTAATAAAATGTTCACGTGTACACATTTCAGTTTTGGGATGTATTGATTTATTGAATTATGGCACATTTGGCTTTCTATACCCGGTTGCTGTCCAAATGATCGGTGCCGTATTTTATGCTACTGTATATTTGACATATATTGGACCGGAGCTCTAAATGCTACAGGCGAGCCTTTCTTTAACAGTTGAGTTTCTACAGCAGTAACTTCGTTCTACTCCTGGCTGGCTGGTGACCTCCAGCCCAGCGGTGAGGTCACGCCTGGTAGCTACGTGAGGTGAAAGACGAGCGCAGAGCGGACTGTACCTGGGTTTCAGGTGAGTTCCTCAGTGGCAGTGGCCGTACCGTTTCTTTATGTCAGAGTGCTGTGTGCTGTCTTCTCCCTGCCTGTGGTGCGCTGTGAGTTGGTCTAATAAACTCAAAGTGAGGGGTTGTCTCTCAGGCCAGACCTGTGTTTGTGGAGGGGGACGTGGCCTGTTCTTAAACTACTACCACATGGACAAGTGGGAAAAAAACAAAACAAAACAAATTATGTAAATTCAATATAAGGCCTTTGTGTTTTTATTCGCATACAGGTAATAAATAATAATAAAAATAATCTCGCCCCAAATTTTTACCCTCCCCAGTACAGGTTCTCGTACTTCGGTGATGTTTTGTTGCTTACCTTTTTGTTTCAATGGGAGTGACATAATAACTTGTTTTTTGTCAAACTGCACAACCTGTTACATTCATGCATTAATTTTAAATCAACCCACTGTACTTTTGAAGTTATTTGCTCAATGGAAGAATTAATAAAATATGAAGCCTGTAGCTTCACATTTGTTGGATTACAACCACAAACATGCATTTTATTGGGACTTTTTATGTTAGAACAACTAAAATTTGGGTCATTCTAATAAAAGCCTTTGTAAAATGATACAGAAGCTTCAAAACTCTTTAAATAAAAGTGGGAACATGTGGGTATGTGTGTATGAACTTGCGTGTAAGACTTTGAGACAGTTTAACTCATTCTGCTTCCAACCCCTTTTACCTCATTTATAAGCATGGGCCTCATGAGTATTTTTAGCTCAGCTTTACCACAGTTTTCACAACATGGCAGTGATGCACTTATTTATCAGAGAAAGTAATTACTCACTATATTTGAAAAAAAAAGCAAAGTTTTCTTATTCTGCAGACTTGCAGGTATGAATTAAGCCTCAATCGGACACCCTTAAATAAAAGTTATTCAAAAGTTGGCTTCGTGACTCACCTAATTTGTAAATAGGGTCCACTTCTGTTTAACTTAAGTATAAAATGTACCAACTTTTGGAAAGCTTCATGTACGTTGGAAAACGTACATGTGAGCTTTAAGCCAAGGAGTCTGAACACACTGTGCCCACAATTAAATATGGTAGTGACAGCATCATGCTGTGGGAATGCTTCGCTTTTGGAGGAATAGGAGAGTTGCTCAGAGTTGGTAGGAGTACTGATGGAGGCAAAATCCTGGATGGAAACGGTTAGACGCTGCACAAAACTAGACCGGAGTCAAGCAGGTGGTGCAGTCAATCACTTAAAAATGTAATTAGATTTATCACATTCTAGTAATGTGGTTAATCACTATGTTTAACTTTGTAAGCTTGAAATATAAATATGTATGCAGTGGTACTTATGGTGACGTGGGGAAGCCCTGACAGATAACATATATTTTATTTTCTTGTTCTTGGGTGTCCAACCCCTTTCTGGTGCCACCCTGGGCAACTGCCCAAACAGTCCTAATCACTGAATACTACTGTATTGAGGTTTTCAAAAAATAATTTAGAAAATATTTTACTGTATCAAACCGATCAGGTCTGAAGATTCTCAGTTTTCCGTTTTTTTTTTTTTTTTTTTTTTTTTTTTTTTTATTATTCAGAAAGGTTTAAAGGAATTCAATTTGTTTTAAATGTTAAAATTAGAAATGTCCCTCTGCTGTCATTTCCAATGGAAGGTGGGTGATGAGGTGACAGTCACTTGTCCAGCAGAGCCAACGGCATAATTCATACATGTGAAATTTTGAGCTCGTACATGTAATTGTAGCCTTGCTACGCAACACAAGAAAGTTAAAAAATGCTCAACGTTTTTTGCTGTCTGTGATTGTGAAATACTTTCACTTTTCTCTGTTGCTCCCCGTGTCGATAAATCTTTTGGTTTAGTTTGATAAATCTGCAATATTTGATATTAATGCATTAAAACGTTCAGATTAATCGCGTGTTAATGTTGATGGCCGTACAAGCAGGACAACGACCTAATGGACAAATTTAAATTAGCTTTAGCTACTTCGCAAAGGAGAATGGGCAAAAATGTCAGCTTATCTGAGAAAAGCTGGTAGAAACATGACACAAATGATTTGCAGCTGGAATTGCAGTGACATCAGGTGGGCTGAATACAAAACCCCACATTCAGAAATTTTGTTTGAGGTTGCAGCAGGACATGTGAAGAAGTTCAATGGGTGCCTTTGTAGACAGACAGGTTTCTTTTACATTAGGAAACATGAATGCTAATGCTCTTTTTTCACCTATGTTGACATGCTTTGCCGCTGTGCCAAACCAGTGACACCGTTAAAGGTAGAGCAGCTGCGTTTACTGTGTTGGTGACAGTTCCAGCAGCGTTTATGCAGCAGAGTATCCTCTTCGTTAAATGTTCTCCCAAACCTTCTTCATCTGTATCTGAAGTGAGCAAACTTACCTGCTATTTCCAAAGCGAAGCGATGACCTGGAAAGATAGCTGTTCAGGATTCTGCTTTGTGTTTAGTTTTCATCCCATAGTTGGAACACAAGGCTCTCTTGTTCCTGACTGTTTGTTACAAATATCCCACATAATTCCCACAGGATCAGAGATCATTTGCTGTGTCGCTGAGCGAATCAGTAGGTTGTGTGTGCAGAATCTGTAGTCCTTAACTCAGCTGTCTTGGGTTCGATTCCTGCTCTCAAAATATTTGCCATGTCTTCCTCTGCTTTCTCCTCCAGATTTACTGTCATTAAAGGACAACAGAGCCTAAAAAAATCTGTGAAGAAAGGACAGAGATGATTTGCTGATAAATTAAATGGGCAGTATTATGTAAAACAAGCTTTTTTGAGCTTTAAGTCATGTTATCACTTTATTCCCTCATCGAAAAAAATACCTGGAGTGTTACATTGATTCTTTCATGCATGTTTAAGAAATCCTTTAATCTCCCTTGGCAGTGGGGGAACCTTGTGCCCCCTACAGCTCCTCCTTAGAGCTGTGGTTTCTTTACTTCACCTCCCCCCCCCCCTGACTCTCCCACTCGGTTCCTGCCGACTAGCCAGTAACAATTAGCAAACACTAGGTAGCACCGCACATCTGCTGAGCTCATTAAAGGAGCTACTTTTCAGTGAATGCTGGTAAAAATCGTTGTTGAAGGGTTAATAGAGGAGCCATATTATGACGACTTCCTTGAGTTTCAGAAAGAAGCGGAGCTTCTCAAACAGACAGCGGCCCAATGTCAAGGCGAAAAATCACAAACTCAAATTTCTTTTAAGTCAGATTTGATATATGTAACATTTTTATGACAACTGAAGGTCACATAATTACTTGATTATGCTATAAAATGGCACAGTATGTCTGGAAGATACATAATACTGCCCCTTTAAAGAAGGGTCAGCTTTTCCTCACACTCAAATCATCACATTCCTTTTGTTGTCTTCACTGATTTCCTGCTGTTTCCGAGCTGACACTAGTATGGTTTTCTTTTGTCCTGGGTAATGGGAGACAGTTGCTGAAGTGGACACCAGGGTTAGTGTGACTGGATCTCTTTGTGGTGTGGCTGGAAGGTGCTCTTTCTCCTCTGTTTTGGTACAAAGCAACATTATCTGCTTATTTCAGGGTCAGGCAGCCAAATCTGGTCAAAGATGTGATGGTGTTTGGCAGCAAGGTAAATGCAACATTAACCATCAATGCTGTTTTGTTTTGTTGTTTTTAAAAATCAATAAGTGTGCCATAACATTGAAAGTAATAATACAATAAAAATCTATGCTAAAGTACTTTAGTAGTAGGGCTTATAAATAGATACATTTTACTGGTAGTTATCCCACTGGGGAGCCGATGTAATCCTGTTGGAGTTTGGAAAAAAAGACGAAGAGGGAAGGAATACCACAAGGAGGAAATCCAGGGAAATGGATGGGACATTGAAGTGGAGCTCAAATGTGAAGGATAGGAGGTGAGAGTAAGGCAAAACACAGGGAAAGGGAGTAATCACGTGTGTCCGGCGGAGGTCACCACTGGTCTGCAGGTTCTAATTATGAGCTAATAGCCACAGAGGAGGTCATTTGGAGCCATTAGTCGGTGCCTGTAGATAGTTAACGGCTCAGTGCATAACCCAACCTCCTTAATGTTCCCTACGAGGCCGTTAGTGCTCTGTCACCAGCCAGCTAGCTGCCTCGTTACTGTGATTAGAAACCAATTGATAGGTAATACTAAAATATGATAGCACTCTATCCAAGAAATATGGACTTTAGTGGAAAGGTAAGATGACAGGAGTTGTAGCCTCTGAGTGTCTCTGCTCTGTAGTGGGGGGAAGAGAATTTCCTCAGAAGCTAAGAGAAAATATCCTGCTGTATAAAGACGGAAAAGTGTCAAATATTGAGCAGCACTAGGTTCAAAATCAAATGTGTCAATATTGCAAACCTAAACACTGTCTTGTTACTATGTTTCTATGTCTAGATATTCCTATAAAACTGGTAGCAGCTTTTACAAGTGGAACCTCAAACATGGAAAATCACACTCAGTCTTAAAGTTCAGGGTGAAATAGGAGCAGTTCTGAACCACAGGCCACCAGTATGATCTGGATAACAGGGACACCAGCTCTGTCCAGGGGCAACACACTCAGCCACACTGCTGATGCTTTGGCTTTTATGCTGACTATGTGTTTGCTTCATTTTCACCCTGGATACTAAACACAGAAATGTTCCTCTACTGGACTCTTGATCACTTTGGAGAACTTTAAAGCGGACGGGGGATGTTATGTCTTTTCCAGGACAGTAGTGCCATTTTATAGCACAATCAAGTAACTATGTTACTTTTAATGTTGTATATATCAAACATGGCTTAAAAGACATTAACTTCACAATCTCTATCTCTTTAAGAAACTCCTGCTCTTCCCGACAGTCACAACAATGTTTCTCCATTTAAGCCATTCTTAGGAGAGCTGGACTGAGAAGTTGGATGATGAGCTGAGCAAACTATCAGTTTCACCGGGTGTCTACAAATTGCTGCTGCCGCTAGTCTGGAGGAGCTTAGTGGAGCAGGGGTGGTGGAGGGATGCTCTGTGAGGTGGACGTTCAGTTGGATGTTTCTACTCTGAGGAGAACAGACGTTGCTTTGTGAGAAAAGGTGTTTAGCCATTTCTCAAGCATGCATAAAAAAATCAAAGCAAAACTCCAGGTATGTTTCTGATGAGGGAATAGTGTCATAACATGATATAAAGCAAAAAAAATCTTTTTTACATAATAATGCCCTTTAACAGGTGACACATGCAAAACTAGCATCCCTTGTCTTTGCTTTTTGAATGTTTCTCTCTGATGTTGGAATCTCATGTGATCTGACCTAAACATTTCATAAAGGTTCTCCTTGCCCTCGACAGATTGTCCCAGGCATTACAGATGTCTGTGATGGGACAATATTTTCTTGAGAAACCAGTACGGAATGACAGTGTGTATTTAATTACCAACGTTTTTACCTTTAATAGTTGTACAGGAAATAAGTCAAAAAGTAACCATGATAGGATGCAAAAGGCCTCTAAGCAAAGCACAGTCAACTGTGCAGCTCGGCCACAAAATTGACATTTTTTCAGATTCAAAAGCTACAGCCCAACCTTCATGTAGCCTTCGGATTAGCTTAAGTAGAAAGAAAGCTTTATGGAACAGGTTTTCATAGCCCAGCAGCTACATCCAAGCCTCAAATCTCCAAGTTTACTGCAAAATGTTTGATGTAGTGGTATAAAGAAGGGATGAAAGTTATTGACTGAGTTAATCTAAAGTTTGCTGAGCTTATCAATCGACTGATTGGCTGACATTAAAAACTGATATTTTTAATCTGTATCAAGAGGGTCTTTCTGTAACATGTAGGGATATTTGTTTATAATATACTTTTTTAAATATCATGGTATATTTTTAAAAAAAATGTCAGCTGTATTAAATACTAAATAAACAATAAAAAAACTCACATTTATTAAACTTTAAACTCTTTAATTTCCCTATTGTGGGATGCCTCCACCATGATTATTTCTCATATTCCTATGAACAGGCTTGTCGCCATTGGAGCCTACAGCAGTGGAGCTGTGTTTATGTTATACCTGAATCATATCTTTTTGTTTGGTCATCCTGTGGATGAGTTTAGGTTTGAGTTTCCAGGAGAACAGCATTGGCCCTTCAGGTCAATGAAAGGAACTATTCATCGTTAATTTATTGAGGGAAGAGTTTGGAGATGTCCACTTCCTGTTTTAACATGACTTCTCACATGTACACAAAGCGAGTTCCATAATGAGATGGACGAACAAGTTTGGTGTTTGACTAGTGGTGCACCAATCTGATGTCAATATCTGTATCGGTCCCAATATTGAAATCAGTTCTAGACCAGGTATCAGTGACAATGTGCTCAATCCATAAGGGCCAATCTATTCAGTCTACTTCTACGTTGTGCTCTGAGCGACATCATGCCTTATTATTTATTTTACATTATATTTACTATTCCTAATTGAACTGTCTGATCCATTTGATAGAAAGTTGTTTATTTTTTACATGTTTGACCAAGGGTATAATTATATCTGTGTTTAAGAAAAGAAATGTTTTCAGTCAATCCTGATTTTGTGTATCAGATCAGTATCAGTTGATACTAAACCTCAGATATTTGTGTGGGAAGTGAAAAATCTGGATTGGTGCATCCCTAGACTAAACTGATCTGTACAGAACCCTGACATCAAAGCGATGTTAAAGTGGAGAGTGCAAGTCTTTGTGCATTATTAGTGTCTGACCTCAGAAATGCGTTTCAGGAAGCTCACATTGGGCCAGTTTATGTCAAACTACAAAGATTAATGACAGGATGTAACTCAAGTTCTCTTGAACTTGAAGGCAGGCGAGCGAATACTTTTGGAACTACCATGTATTTTTCGTATAAAACAGCAGTGCTATGACTTTCCCCAACTAGGCCTGGATAAACTTACACAAACACATAGAAATTAAATCAGTATCCAAACTAGGTTAATCTAGACCTACTATGCAGAACATTGTTCTTAAGCAATTAGAGTCAGATGTTTTCATTTAAATATATTTTATTTCTGCTCTGGCCAGACATTGATTCATATGATTTAAATTAAAATCACACTGGTTATCGGTCAAAGGCGGAATACTTCCTGCTCCTCCACATTCATCAAGGCCCCAGACAAGTTTGATCTTGAGTATATGCTCTTTCCTGGCAAATAAAATAATCTAGCGCTCCCCGAAGAGTCACGGCTTCGTCTGTGATGAAATCTCCAGGCTGGCCTCTAAATATTTGCCCGTGCTGTATTTGTGTGAGCGTTTCATTAACGATCAGAGCTGACAAACATGCACACTCATTGACCCCGGTCATCAAGGGAGAGCCTGAGACAGCAGGGCATGTTCCGTGTGTATTTGTTGGAAATGTAAATGCCTCACATGAAGAATTGATGTCGCCGGTGGAGACGGTTGCGGGTGGAAATGAAACTGATCTGGTAAACATTTTCCATATCCAGCTCTCCTGGCTGTTATTTAAGGTGCTGTCAGAAGTTTCAAGTGTAACTGATACAAATTCTAAAGTTTCATTTTTACAGTTTACAGTCACAGAAGGTTCAGAGCTTCAGATTGTTTAAAATTGCACTCACTCCCTTTTCATTATAGCAGTCTAGTTTGAAAACATTAGTTCATCAAAGGGTTGCTCCAAATTAGAGTTTGAGGAACTCAATTTGAAGGAGAGAAAAAGCGCTTCTATTCCACCGAGGAAAAGCCGAAGTGTGTGTCTTGGCTATGTTTGCATTTAAATCGAAACAGGCCCTTTAAAGATGCTTGCTGTCTTCATAAATTCTAAATTATGGAGACACGCATGACCACAATCAAACAAAGCACCAGAATTAGTTTGTTCCCATGAAGTGCTCTTTGACTGTTGCCTTCGCCCCCTTTTAGCTATTAGCAAGAAAAGCATCAGAAATGTGCATCTGGACAGAGGCTGAGAGTTAGACAGAGATGGCAGGGTGATCTGAATCTGCCCTAGGAGTTAACAGAGGAAGGCCTGTTTTTGGAGCGCTGCGTTGGACGACTTCCAGGCCAGAGGGGAAATGAGTGGAGACATCTTCAGCTGCTCGTCACTGACAGGACAGCAAGAGGGCTGCCGCAGACCGCCGGCCAGCACCCACTTTGCCTCCCATCCCGAAACGCTGAATGAACACAAAGTAGATCCAGGAAGAGAAAAGAACAAATCAGATATTTTTCTTAAATCTTAAAATTAAATTCTTCCCACCTGAAAGCAGACACTTCCAGGACTTCCTTTTATTGCACTTCAGGTCCTGGCCCTGCTAGAGAAAAGTATCCTAACAGCATGATGCTGCTGCTACCAAGGTTTCTTTCAACATTCGTCTTGTCACTCTTCCATAAGTGGAATGTACTACTAATATTTGTCTATTGAGAGATCTGAATTGTCTGCTCCACCAGAGTTACCATGGGAATGCTAGCTTCTTTTTTAATTGAAGCTACAGCATGAAACTTTTATACACAATAGGATTTTTATATATTTGTTAAAACTGTCACCATGTCCTGACAGTATGAGACAGATAATCTGAAAAAACCGAGCTCTTCCTTCGCCTCCATGTAGTCCTACTGCCATCTGCAGAAATACACAGCTCAGTCAGAAACAACCAATCAGAGCCAGGAGGAGGGTCTTAGCGCTGTCAATCAACCTCGTGAATGCACTGCTAAATGTTTTAATGGTGGAGAAACAACATTAGAGGAAAACCTTTCATCCACCATCATTGGTGGCCATGCTAACCAGCATTAGCAGTGATGAGTTGGATGGGTCTCTTCAATAGATTTGTTTGCAGTGCTGTGTTAATTTGTATCTGTTAAAAAAATATAAGTTTGATTAAAATATTATACAAAAGTAAGAATATCTGCTTTTGTAATGGAACAAATACTTAAATTCAGGAGTGTAAGACTTCTTATATAGAGAACATTGAATGCAAATAGGTTTATCATACAAAACATTTCTATTTGCCAATATGTTAAAATATGGGACTTCAGATGATAATAAATTAAGAGCCCTTTTGGAAAGATGAAAGCAGAACTCACCATCACTAAGCCTGTTGTGTGTTATCATCTCAACAGTCTGTGTTGTAGCCCAGCAGAGAAGAAAGGGGAGGTGCTAAGACTCTGCTACTGGCTCTGATTGGTTGCTTCTGACTGAGCGTGTATTTCTTCTGATGGCACTAGGAGCACTGGTAGGAGGAGGAGCTGTTTTTTTTTTTCGAATTATCTGCCTCATATTGTCACAACATAGTGTCAGTTTTAACAAATACGTTTATAAAAGTTAAATACTGCAGGCATAATTTCAAAATCTAACACTGTATTATGCTTCTCCCCAGCTCTGACCACTCTCACCACTCTGACCAGTCTGCTGCGTTCCTTGATCTCCATGATGATGTGTTCTTGAAAAGACTTTTGAGACCTTCACAGAAGAACTGGGTTCATGTAGGGAATCACACACAGGTGAACTCTGTTGGCTAATTAGTTGATTTGTGAAGACAAACAATTGCATGGAATTTATTTGCAGGCATTGGAACTAAGGGGCCTGAATGAAATTGAACACAACTTTTAATGTTTTTATTAGTAACAATCAAACAAAAAAAAAAATGAAAATAAGGGAACTACTGGGGTGTTTGCTTTGTTCATTCAAATGAAACTTGCTAAAAATAATCCCATAGTCACCGAAGGTATTAAATACATCCACAGGTGGACTGGGAGGTTTTCAACGCTTTTCCCATGTCATCAATTCAAAGAAGTGATGATGATGATGATGATGATGATGATGATGATGATGATGATGATGATGGTGATGATGAAGAAACTTTTCTTCAGGACAGGCAGATCAGTTCAGTGACATGGTCAGTAAAATAAAGATTTCTGGTGGAAATGAGAAAAAAAGAGTAGCTGATCGGTATAGATGATCATTTCGGAACCTTATTTGTTAAGAAAATTGTTTTTGTCTTTATCAGTGACGTCCATCCCTCTGACAATTTAAGATGTCAAAAAAAAAAGAAGATGCAACAAAGTAGTACTTGTGTTTTTCAGCACATGGTTCTACTACTTTTTTTTCCTCAACATTGTGTGACTTTTGTTTTGTAAAGGACAAAAATATGCATTACTTATAGGAATATGAAATATTTTTTAAGTACATTTTAAAAAATCCATGAGAATATTGAGATGTTAAATAAAATACATGTTTTTTGTAGTATCAGTGTGAGTGTTGAGTCCATATTTCGTGCCAGGACTTTCACTTGCCTGAAGCTCGTCATGAGCTTCTCTAGATGTTGAGATGAAGTGAAACTAAGTTCATTCTGGTTCAACTGTAGGACAAAAAGTTTTGCACTGCTCTGGATCCCTTTTTGAAACCAACCAGAAAAACTTTCTCAGACTCGCAATAACAACTGTGTCAAAACACGGTTACATTGACACGCAAAAAAATCAAAAATAAATTAAAAACACGCAGATAAATTGCCTTAAACAAATGGTGGAAATATTTTTTTGTTCCTTCAGTGTAAACATCCCTGGGTCAGAAGAGCAACCACTAGTAAAAATAACTACCAGCACAATGCATTCTGCTGGACTTTCATCATCATGGTGGCCCACTTTTTGACACATTTAACCCTGCTCTAACTGACGAGCCACACATCCCTGAGTCTGTGCAGAACATCTGCAGAAACAGTCACTTTACTGTATGTATGGCGAGAGGGACAGCACTCAGCAGCGCCATGCATTGTTGGAAATTTGCATGCTTAAGTCCATATGGCAACTTCCTTTTGACCTGCTTTCCCATCCCCGATGGATTGTCAGGCCTGTCAGACGATAAAGAATCACTTGACTTGCTACAACAAGTTCAAAAGGCTCTGATGACGCGCCGTTGATCCATGGAGAATCGGTAAAGAAACACCCTGCCACTCGCTGCTATCACTGCCATAGAGATAGCCGTATTATTTAGGGAATGGGTATGCTAATTTCTGGATGTGGGGAGCGAAAAGTTACATTTTCTTAGTTAGGAGGAAAGAAATCACATGTATTAAACAAAGAAAGAAGTGTGAATCTTTAAATGTGATTATGTTTTCTGTTGGAAAGTAAAGAAAAAGACGGAACACAAAGTGAGCAACAAGTACCTATTTTATATTTAAAAAAAAGAGTGAGAGAGAAAGCAAGAATGAGCTATAATCAAATGTGGGGGAAAAAAAAATATTTTTTTTCCTTTTTTTTTTTTTTTGGATGGAAAAATGTTCCGAACAGGCTGCAGTTAATTCCTGAATGCAATTAAAGTAATAATGGTTTTAACACGATGCGAGTTGCGGATTATTCCCACGCACAGATGGAGCGCCGCGCGCCATCCTTCGGAGTGACCGTCCGCGTGCTACTTCTCCGGACAGCTCTGGAGCGGCGCGTGCGTGACGCGTGTGCGTGTGACCCGGCACTGACTTATGTGGTGGAGGTGGAGGAGGCGGTGGAGGGGGGTTATAAGCACGACCCCCGCGCTGCATCCCCTCTGCGGGCCCACGTCCGGTTTTGCGGCCATCCGATCCTCTGTCGGCGGCATTAATGCGTCTGTCGGTGCGACATTTTGAATAATCAAGGCTGCGCGCGACCACTAGCTGTCAGCAGCACAGCCTGCCTGTCTGTCACTCTCCTCTGTGATGCACTTAACATTACAGAAAACAAGCTGTCCGTCCAGGAGAGTACTTGATATACTTTTTCCCTCTTTATTATTATTACCAAACCGTTCCCATAATTACCCCATAATCATTATATAATCCCCCAACAAAGCCTCTATTGAAGCCCTGTCTTTTGTCAACGCTGGGACACTGAATCTATAATTGCATTATTCAGCCTCTTCCACCCCCCTCCCCCCTACCCTACCCCCCATATGGAACCATAATATATCAAAAACAGGGTGCAAGGGCAGCTTTTAGTCGCAGGAAACACTCCTGCGTCTGCGGGACGTCGCTCTGTCTTTCTGTCATGTGCTTTTATTCACCGCTTCAAAAAAAAAAAAAAAAAAAAAAAAAAAAAAAAGTTGAGCGAACTTCCAAGTTCCTGTTGGCATTAGTGTTTGAGTCAGCCTGAAAGAGCAGTTAAAAAAAAAAAAAAAGGAAAAAAAAAAAAGCTTCGAGCACCTGCGCAGAAATTTCTCCACGCTTTAATTCAGAGCGCACTCGCATCTTTATTCTCTAATAATTTCATTTTAGCGCAGCGGGAATAAACCCTTTGAATCGGTGAAAGAAAGAGAGAAAAAAACCTGAAAAGGTAAAAGAGAGGCTCCCCTGGGAGCGGTCCTGCGTCTGTATGCGCGGGGACCCGCAGCCCAATGAGGCTTATTTACATTAAATACGCCACAAGGTTACAGTGCAGATAGATGAGCGTCATTTTTATCACTCATTACTTCTCTTTAGCGGTGACTGACGCTCGGGACGCAGAGGAGGAAACGCTCATTTATCCAGGAGTTTCTAAAGGCCAGGAGGAGACGGGGAGGACGGGGAGCCTGAACAGCTGTCCTGAAAGGTAAGGAATGTCACTTTTTTGGAGTTATTTGGTGTGTTTGCAGGGAGGGATGTTAAGGCTCTGCCAGCCAATTCTGGTCGCCCCGAGCCTCCGCTGGCTGCGCCTTCACGGCTTAGAGCAGAGGGCACGTTGCTTTTATCTTTTTTTTTTCTTTCTTTTTTACTATTATAATTTTAATCAAAAATAATCTCTCCGCGCGGTTCAAGGTCAGGATCTCGGAGGTGTTTTTGGAGCGTTTTGTTTCTGTCTAATGTGAGGACCGGGAGAAGGAGAAGGTGGCGCGGGGGGTGGAGGGGGCTCGCTGCTCCGCTCACCGCTGGGTTCATCAGCTGCTCTGACGGCGGATACCGCAGGAGCAGCCGGCGCTGCTCTCTACAGCAGAGCGCCTCTTCCAGCCACCAGATAGGGGGAGTCAGAGCTGAGCGATGGAGGGGACACGCTGCTGATGCCCGCCGATAGGAGCCGGACCGGAGAGCGAGGGGACAAGTCCTGATAAAAGCCTTGTTTGTTTTCTTCTTTATGTCCAAGTCGGAATACGCGGACGAGCGCGGAGTGGACAGTCTGTAACCCGTCCTGAGCGCACTTTCCCCCCCACAACACTCCCGTCCCCGCAGCAGCAGCAGCAGCAGCAGCAGCGGCAACATGATCCCGTCACATCAAACGGACATGCCTCGCTGTTTGCTGAACACTGTTGGTCTCGACGCGGCGTTTACGCACCGGAGTCGGCGAATTTAAAAAACAAAACAAAATATATATAAAAAATAAGAGAAGGTAAGAAGTGTGGAGCTGAAAGCGAAGAGGTCTTATCGGGGGGTTCGGGGTGGGTGTGCGTGTGTGTGTGTGTGTGAGGGTGGTAGTGGTGGTGGTGGGGGGCGGGGGGGGGGGCTCACTCAGGCTTGTTTCTGTGTGTGTGTCGCAGCGGGGGTCCCCTGATGTCTCCCCGAATCATGATTAGAAAATAAGGGTGCAATTATCCGGAGCGAGGGGTCGTAAAACAGCAGCTGGGACCGAGAGAGATGGGAGCAGCTCGGAAGCGACACCTTGCAAGTCTCCGCGTGCCGAACTAGTTTCAGTCAGAGCAGAAAATTCATTAATGTACATTATTGCTTTTTATTTTTTATTTATTTATTTTTTTTGCCCACAAAGCCTGTGCGTAAAAGCCGCTCGCTGCGCACCGCTTTGCGACGCTGGCGCATTACGGATCAGCGGCACAGCGTGGGACTTTTACAGAAGTATGTGGCCGTGTTCCCGGCTGCTTGGAAAACTTTTTTTTTTTATTATTTTTTTCCCCGTAGCCGGCGATATTCCACGCAGCTGGGAATTTTGAAGACAGCGGGAATAAAGAAGTTTAAGTTTTGGCACCACGTGTCCTAAAAAAAAAAAAAAAGAAAAAAAAAAAAAAGAAGAAAGAAAAAAGGCAAACAAAGTTATGAGATGGTAGAAGAGCCGATGAGACCTGCCATTTTGAGCACCGAGATCGACCTCCGAAATGAAAAAGCCGTCAAGGCGTGATGTTCTCCCGGATAACAGCGCGGAAACGGAGCCGTCTTATTTCTGCCTCGACAACAACACCTTGTCCGGGTTGGGGAAAGTCTTCCTCAAAAGTTGCGGCGTGTGCGCGTGCAAATAGCAGCAGGACAGCTCATGAGGCCATATCACATCAGCGGAGTGAACAGAACAGATTTGTGTCCTGCCCTGATTTCAGAAAAAAAATATTCTCTCTGCAATATCTTCACTCCATGAATAGGAAAAAAAAAGTAAAAAAAAAAAAAAAAAACAGTTAAAAAACTTTAACAATCTTTAACATATTTTAATAATGTATGAAAATAAAGGGACAGTTCCGAATTAATAAAGAATAAATTGAATTATGCGTTGCACCAGGGATGTTTGAGCTCTGTAATCCCATTTAAAGCCCCTGTCACACCAAGCGTCTTGGGTGGGGAGCTGTTATTTTCTCTCCCTCTTTTTTTTCTTTCCTGGAAGCAAAATTGACCCCTGACCGGTTTGACCCCGCTTTACCTCCAACCAGCTACCAGCTTTATGAAGACTAATGCAACGGCTCCAAAAACTCTGTCACACTGTTTCCCTAACCTTTCCCCAAGTTATCCCGAGCCCCCTCTGCCTCTTTCCATCCCCCATCCGCCAGCAAAAAAGTTGCTTCCTCCTTGGATTCATTGTGCAGGGAAAATTGAATAAATAGATGGACTGTACGGGCTGGGATGCTGTCATTGTGTAATGGTATGCACAGGGCGGATATTGTGTCTGAAATAGTGTCTGGGCGTAAACCCCTTTTGTCAGTTGCTTTCAGTCCTTTATCGCAGGAGAAATATGAAATGGATGACAGTGCAGAGCTGCCTCAGACCTGTCTGCCCTTTTCCTGCTCCTCTCTCTGCTCCCCTACCAGCTGACATGTTGTCATTCTTTTTAGGTGAAATATTTTAGGAGGAAGAAAAGGCCTTGCTTTGCTTTTCCAAACTGGCCTCTTTGAGGAATTGAAGGTGTTTTCAGTTTAGTTTGGATTTATCAGGCCCACCTGAAAATCTCTGTCTTCACAAATGTATAAATTGTGTCACTGCACACACACAGAGAAATGTCAGAGGAAAAAAACAAAAAAAAAAAAAAACAGGCATTTAAATTAGTGAACATTGATACATTTTGTTTCTGGATGAGATTTGAAGAGTGAATTGTCTCTCGCGGCAGCAGGAATCTGACGGATCCTCCTGCTGCAACTTTCTGACTGACGGAGCTGGAAATCTGCTCTGCCGACGATCCGGCATGAGCCGCTTTCCCACCTGTGCCATGTAAAGGCACTTCTGAGGGTGGTGGAGGGGGTGTGTATGTGTGTGTGTGTTTGGGGAAGGTGGTTGGGGGGGTCATAGACCATGACCGACTGCGCTGAAAAACATCTCTCAGCTGCAAACGAAGAAGAGAGAGCCGGAGAGAGGAGATGGCATCAGATCAGTTCTCCTTTCAGCAGGCTGTCAGTCAGTCAGTCAGTCAGTCAGTCAGTCAGTCAGTCAGTCAGTCAGCAGGCCGCTCTCCCCTGCTGTCAGCTATCTGCATGCTGACGGGTTAAACAATCAAATTTTTATTCTAAGTGTAAAAGAGGTTTTTAAATTGGAATGGCCAACATGCATGCTTAACCATGGCCTGTGATTTGGATTCAAGCATCTGCAAGAGTCCCCCCCCCCCCCTTCAGATCTGCAGACTCGTCCCCCCCCCCTCCATTCTCATGTAATTATGGGGAGAGGGCTCCAGCTGCACAGGCTGCAGGGCCAGGTTTTCCCATCCGCTGGGATCAGGGCAGTGGTGGGCAGGCCGGATCAGGCCAGCTCTGCTGATCAGCCAGCCATTAATTGATATGTGCAGTCATTGTGAAAGCAGCAGCCCTCCCGCCTCGCCTCGCCCTCATCCCGTTTTTTCTTTTTCTTTTAGTTACCTGCTGGTTTTCAGGGCGCTGGATGGGAATTAAAAAAAAAAAAAAATGTTCCACCCTTCGTTTCTGATCAGGCTGTGTTCTTTACTGCGCTGGTAGAGCGAAGTGGCTGTGTGTGTTCTATGGTGACTGTCGGGGGGGGCTTGTAACTCCTTGACCTTGAGCTCTAAAGTTTAAGCCAGGGAAGGCAGCATGTTGTCAGATTCCAAATAAAGTTGCCTTGTGAGGGTAATAATGATGAGATTTCTATGGCTAAAAACTCCCAATAAATCAAAAAAAAATAGATACTTCCTCCAGGTTGAAATGTTTTCAACAGCAGCCAACAGGTTTGATGGCTCCTGCTTCTGCTCATGCTTAGGATTTCATTTTGTTGAATGAATTTATAGTGAGAGACACAGAGTAGCTACAAGAGTCTCTGCATAGACAATTATGGATCAAAACTAGACTGAATACATAAGGTAAAAACAAAAAATCAACAGAAATATCCAACAGTTGGGATGCGGAGGAGCGGAGGGGTCAGTTGGGCCGTGATGGTGAAGCTGAGGCTAATCATGGTCGTCGGTTCTGTCTAAGAATAAAGAGTGTGGGACAGATGAGGCGTTGACAGACTGGGTGCCCTCATGCCAGGGTGCCATCACAACGAGCGTCTGCGTGTCTGGGCAGAGGGAGGAAACGGGGCTGAGAGGAGAGCGGAGGCAGTTGGTCTTAAGAGGGAGAGCTAAGTATGGAGGAGGTGATTTCTCCTTATCAGAGGACTTGTAGAGAACGTGTGTGTGTCTGCACATCGGTTCAGCGTGTTGAAGCCCCCAAGTTTCCGCCCCACGTCCTCTGGCCTTGCAGACTGTGGCGTTCTGAATCTTTGGCCCTGCGTCCCCAGAGGAACTCCTCTGGGGCGCCGTGGTTCCCCAATGGTTTGTGTCCTGCTTGGATTCCTTATTCCTTACTCCTAAAAGTTTGCTTCAAACTGTGGATTTACGGAGGCACCAGGCGATGTCAGGGCTGTTTTTTTTCCTCCCGCTGATGCGTCGAGGAGCGCTGTGTTTTCAGCCGTGTCATTTCCACAGACAACAGCTTAACACAAACCGGCAAGCACACATCAATCAGAGGTCTTGAAGCAGAGAATTGTTGCTACTTAGCATTCAGCTGCGCTCTGCAAAGACAGTGGTAAATACCTCCAGCCTTCATGAGATGGAAGTATGTGTGTCGGGGTGTGTGTGGGCGTGTGTGTGTGTGTGTGTAGAAGGTCCTGTCTATCGCCCCCTTTCACCTAGCATCTCTGACTGCTGGACTCATGTCATGTCTGCTCTTTAGCTGCGTTGCGCGTTTTCGGATGTGACCTCTGTAAACTTCCAGGTCCCGGCTAATGAGGACGTCAAAATATTCAGAGAGGGGGGCCGAAAAGAAAAGAAAAGAACAGGAGGGGAGAGAGGAGAGGTGAAAGTGTGGGAAAGCTGGGGAGAATGTGTGCACCTTTAATTATGATCAAGAGGTTCTCACCAAAGGATGGAGGCGTTTCCCGTTCGCTAGCGCTCATAAATCTGGCCCTGGATCTGCCGTACGGCGAGCCCAACCATTACTGTACACCATTGTAGCGCACATTCAGCTGCTTCCCCAGCACCTCATTTGCATAATTGTATCTTTAATGAAACTTCCCCAGTGGAATGAATAAGAAAATGAATAAATTATAAAATAAATATAATAAATATAAAAAAAAAAACCCATGAAAAAACAAAGCATATGTTTCCGTTGGGGTAAGAACGTTCCATCAAAATAATCTGCGGAGCTCTTTTATGAAACTCTCTTGTGATGTGTGTGTGAAGGGAAAGGTGGTGGTGTGGACTGGAGGTAGGAGAGAGAGAGAGAGACAGCAGTGTGAACAGAAAGAGGGGAAAAAAAAGAGTGACCTGCTGTGGCACAGGCGCTCGCGCATCAACGGCAGTGCTACAAATAGGATGAGAAGTGACTGTGAAAGCTGTACATTCCCAGCCAGGTCTCGCGGGTTAAGACTACAATAGCGGGATATTCTGTAGCCCAGGGGGGGATTTCAGCTCCTCTTCTGTCGACACTCATTGCACCAACTTGTTACTCGGGGAAGATGGCTCTTTTGTCGGAGAAACGATTCCGTTCTTGCCTGCCGGAATTCCTCCGCTGTGAATATTTTCACAAAGATGAATTAGCACTGCTGTTCTATTTTATTTGAAGCCCACATATTAAAAAAAAAAAAAATAAATATATATATATATATATATATATCTATGTCTGTCTGAATATATATATTGCTGAAAGTATTTTTTTTTTTCTTTTGCTTCTCATTTGTGGTCCCAGTGGGACGTCCATGCTTTTCTGTCCGTTCTGCCTCAGGGTCCGTAGGGTGAAACCTTCACCTGTGTGTTTTGTTGCCTACTAAATGTTCCAGTAATAGATTTATTTAAAATTAGACATTTTAATCGGCATGGTGCGGTAGAGACTGTTTGGTAAGCTCTCTTTTGGTGATAAGTACCCTTTTACTCCAAAGTGGAACAGACAATTGTTAATCGAGGACTAATGGTAAATGATGGTGTGTTAGAACGTGTGTCTGAGAGGAAGAGTTTCTCTCTCTGCCTTTTTGTGCGCACGCGAGCGTGTGTGTGTGTGTGTGTGTGTTTTCCACTCCACATCTGTACGAGTGGATCATGTGTCCGAGTGGTTTATAGGTGGTTTGCGGGGCAGGATCTCCTTAGTGAGGTAGTGGGAAGGTGGACCAGGTTCAAGTAGCTCAGACACTTTGATAGCAGCGCCGGAGAGAACCCTTCACCAGCCTTCTTATCGCTCTTCCCCTCGCGCTCATTCACTCCTTTTTTTTTGCCATCTGTCAGCTCCCACAAGCTTTCCCAATATTAACCCTATTCTTTTCCTACCTGCCTTCAGTTTGACTTTTTTTATGTCTTCTTTTCTTTTCATTCCTGATCCTGATGTGAATCTTTATTTCAGATTCATAATTAACAATATATAAATGATTGTTTTTGGAAGTTTGTGTTAGAAGAGACGTTATTGAGATATATTGCTGCTGTAGTTTAGTTTGGAGCCTGTTTTGACATTATTCTGAGCCACTTCTCTTTCCAACTGCAGAAAAGAACAAAATAGTTTTAATCACATTTAACTGGTGATAAATAATTTCAAATGCATTTTTTGTAACTGTCTGACAGTCATCTACCTCTAAGCTTGTTCCACATTAAGTTTGAACCACATATTACATTTTAAAAAGAAGTAAACAGGTTAGATTGCGATAAGACGCTACTTCTACATGCTAATTTTACGATTTAAAGTCACCTATTTGGTGGAAAACGGTCCTGTTAGTGGAAATAATACAAAGCTGAATGGAAGATGAGGAGTGATGACGGGGCGGCGGGGGGGCCGGGGGGGGCAACACTCAGTGAGGAGCAGAAGGAGAGCAACAGAGAGGCAGAAAAGGAGAGATGATTTACCTAACAGATTCTGCAGGCTCTCAACAAGCGGCTGCCACAGATCCTGCGAGCCTGAATTGATAAATTCACTTTGATAAAAGTCACTGAAATGCCGGCCTGTCTGCGCACCTCCATTAAGCGCCGGTACATTTGTCACAACCACTGGAAGTCAAGCGAAGGGTTTTAATGTCACATCGGGCTGAATTAAAGACTCAATCGAAAGCTGTGAAAGGTTTACGTTTTCATTCCAAGTGACAGTGGTGGCGCTGCAGCTGCGGCTGCTGTGAAGGATTCCTCAGCTCCGCTTGATCAAGGCAGTCATTTTACATTTTCTATTTTTCTGTTGGGAAATTTGGGATTATTTGCCACTCGGTTTAGCCTGGCTGCTCATTTTGTATATTATGACTTTGAGCAAAGGCGGGTGCATGTTTCTCTCTCTCTATTTGTGTGTGTCTGCGTGCGTGTGTGTGTGAGGGCGTGCATGTATGTGTGTATGTGGAGGGGAGCTGGGTTGTTCATTTCATGTTTGGTATTATTTTTGTAATTTATTATTATTAATATTAATCAAGAAAAATTAAATCTGTGCCGCATTAATCATCAACCCTGCCTTAATATAGCAAACCAAGGGAGCGTTCTCTTTTTTTGTTTGTTTTTTTAAAAAAGGCTGCATTTAAAAACACAGCTTTCCCCCCTGAGAAGTCCTTTAATACCACATTACTGTTTCCCATTTATGCAAAAGTAAATAAGTAAACCCAAAAGGCAAATGAGCATTCCAGGCATTAAACACACAGCCTTCTGTAAACGACTGGCGCAGCCTCGACCACATCTCCGAGGCAAAGCTGCTGTGAGACCGACGACTGCTACTGTGCCTTTTTTTTTTTTAGATAGGAAAAAGGTAAATACACGTCTTCTTGTTTAACTTTGCATCTATTTTAGGACAGCGCATTCAACATTCAAAAGCAAGTTTCTCTTCGTGGTTTTAATTTCACGGAGCTTCAGGGACTGGGAGAGAACGCGGGACCTCCTTTAAACTTCAGGGAAAAGATCAGGGAGAGTTCATTCCTCGGCTTTATCAACACGTCTGTCCTCTGTAAAAAAAATAAAAAAATAAAATCTTCCTACAACACATTTAAGCATAACAGCAAAACAAAATGGTGAAGTTGGACCTGCTCCAGTCCTGGAATGTACAAACAAGCCCTCGTGACTGCTGACTAAAGCTTGAGCAGAGCAATACTTCCGTTACTCATACCTGTCACACACACAATCACTCACCTAAACAACTTAGTTACTTTGGAAGTTTATGGGGGAAGAAAACTTTAAAGTATTTCAAAATCTCTTTCATACCAGCAGGTGTTTTTTTATGTATTTATTGGATTGTTTAATTCAATCATAAATCAACAAAAGGAAACTCCCATCATGTTCCATTAACCACCAAAAATATCATCGAGACTGAGTGTTTGTGTCCAGACAGAAACAGGACTGGTGTTAAAACCGTGTGTTAGCGGGGTGTAAGCATTCCTCAGCTTGTGAAGTTGATGCCTCCTGGTGTTTTATTTAATCAGGTAAAACACACTTTACATGTGGGTGTGTGTGCGCGTGTGCGCGCGTGTGCAGTTGTGTGACTGCGTTTTGCTCTCCAGGAGCCGTCGGTCTTTCATGAACTACTTTAAAAAGTCTTGTTCAAGGTGGGGAACCTAATAAAATTTATCTATTATTTATCTGCGTTAGCGCTGGCGTTGGATTTGAAAAGAGAGCGCTCTAATGCGAGAGAATTCCCTCGGTGGCGCGCTCCTTTCTTTTAATGCCTCTCTTTAGTCATAAGACGAGCTCCCACTTCTGTGGTAAAAGCCTAAAAAAACCTAATTGATCTCGGCCAATTTCAGTTTTCTCAAATCGTCTTTTTCTCCTTTGCATCTTCAAATGGCTCACCTCCTCCAGCCCCCTCCAACTCCTCCCACCACTCCCGCTTATCTTCCTCTTTGTCTTTTGCTGCTTAGTCTGTGGCATTTTTGTCAGCGTTATTATTTCAGATCATGTGCTCAAGTTGTTTTCCTCACCTCAGAGCTGAGCTTTTTTTTAATAGCTTTTCTTGTTGTACTCGCACACGTTTAAACATCCTCAGGCAGATCTGCCTGCTTTTAAATGTTGCTCTTGATCATTCTGTCCCGGTTCGGCCCAGGACCGCAGTGGTGTTTTTTTTTTTTGTTTTAAAATGTCTTCTGTGTATCCTTATACGACGTAATAATGTTTTTATTAATTTGCATACAATGTATAGCTGCTTTTAATCAGGGACAATCAGGGCCTCTTAAGTCCTGTAGGAGATTTCAAAACAATCCCAGGAGTTGTTTATTTCTTGCTTTATAACATGGTGAATACATACATTAATAATTAATAGCAGACAGATAGAGTTACAATTGGCAGAAGTGTTTGCCTTGGAGCCAAATTTGGCTGAAAAATCTTTGAAAAGGTGAGTGCACCTTTTGTTTAAACGAGGTGTGGATAAAATTTCAAAGTAAAAGGTGAAAAACCGTGTCAGACTGAAAAAGGCATCTGACCTCAAAATATGTTTGTGGTTAAAAAAAAATATGAACTGCACCAAATGGGTCACCAAAAACCCCCTGATTTACAGCTATTTTGTTTTGAATTAATTTTAGATCAGACGTAGCAGCTAAAAAAATCCAGTTGTCAATGCAGTTCTTTTGGTTTTTTTGTGGTGTGCCACAAGGTTCTGCCATAGGTGCTATAATTTTGGTAATATGGAAAATAAGAAGAAAAGATCTTAAAGAAACTCTAATGAATGACTAATTCTTGGAGCATTTTTGACTTCAAAGCTGAGCAAAAGATTATAACAGTCATGCTGGAGATCTACAGTTAACTCTCATACCCTCTAATGCTTTCCAGATTGACTTTATTTTCAAACGTCTTTTTTTTTCAGTGAGGATTTGGTTTATTATTTTAAACAACAAAATACATTTTCTTTCCAGTGCTGCTCCTTTTTTCAGCCGCTGAAAGCCCGAGTCTAACACATCGTATCATGCTTTCTCGCCTCACCCTGTCTTTAAGCAATTAAGCTAGGTCTTCCACATTTACAGGAAGAACTACAACTCATATCCCCCCCATTCAGCCCATAATATGCCCACCCACCAGCAAGACAATCTCATGACAGAACTGCTTCAGATTGCAGATAGAGGTCTGCTCTACAGTTCTGAAGTTGAGCTCAGGTTTGTTTCTCTCTCTCCCTCTTGTAGCCTCCGTCTCTCTGATTGCCGATCAGACCCCGAGGGCTTCGAGGCACTCCTTCTAGATCCCTGTGATTAGAGTAAATGCCCCCCCACCCCAGCCCCCTTTTTTAACCAGAGATCAGAATTGGCTTGCAGGGCAGGAGTGGGAGACCGGAGGAGGGCAAGGTGAAGAGTTTGGGACACCACCGAGACTGAGGAGGCTCAAAATGTTCGAAAAAGAGCACAAGTGGAACCGAAACATGACTTAAATTATTGTTCCCTTAGACTTTGACAGTTGGTTTCTGCAGATAGATTTTAAGTTGAATAGAAAATTGGAATTCTAATATTACTTAATGTCTCATGCAAAAATAACATCGGCATGAAAGCAATAACTGTGCCTCAAATGCCACATGTAGACAGTTAGTTTCTTGTAAAGGATTTTTTGTCAAAGTTCTTTTTTTTGTATTGGATTTAGGATATGACAGAGGAGTTTTAGTTAGCACAAGTTAACACTGAATTAATACATTTTCACTTTTACCACCTAAAGATTTTAAACTAAATCCACATCCACAACGTAAAATTGTTCAATTTCTGTTATAATTTTTAATAAAGTAAATAGGTGATTATGACAATTCACTGCCTTTAGCAAACTTATTTAGACCTGTTTAGTTTCCCACCAATGCTTTTGATAAATTATGATATATGTTTGTGAAAAATCTTAATGAGTTTGCTTTTATTTACAAATGTTCCTGTTTTTAACATTAGAAAAGCAAGATGACTGTTTCAGGACATCAGCTGGTAAAATCTAAATGCAACTAAAGGAAAGAAAGTATCTGCAGGAATTTTATCAATACTTGATCATATATCAGGTTGTAAGAAAACCTTTGAAAAAATGAAATGGCAAACTTGATGACTGGAAGATACAAAAAATATACATTTATATGTAAATAGAGAAAGTAGAAATTTGCTTTCAAATTTATTTCATGATTTATTGCTTGTTTTGTTACATGTCTGGCGGTGAGGTATTATGCAAAGTTGATTTTTTGATTTTTTGCCACTCTCAAGGTGTCAGATGATGATGCAAAGTCAAATGTCTTTTAAGTTGTTTTTGATATATCCAGATTTTTCCAGATAATTGATGATTACAACAGTTACTTGATTGTGCTATAAAATGGCACTATGTGCCTGGAAAATACATAATTCAGCCTCTTTAAATATTACAGGTGCATCAAATGATTCTATACGAATGACTTTACAAACTAAGAGAATTCTGTAGTTATTCAACTGGAAGTAGCATATTTGGTTTGTTTATAGCCAATGAGAGAAAATAATAATAAAAAAAAATCCTAAACTGAAGCTTAATGTGTATAAATAATAATATGCATGCAGAATAAAAGGAGCATGATCAAGAATTAAGAAAGGAAGCATAAATACATTCAGACACTCCAGAGGACCATAGGGGCGTTGCCCATGGTGATATTGGAAAGGGCAGGTGGCCCGTCTTGACCAAGTTTTCTGTTGCTGTTATGTATTTGCTGAGAGTTTCAGCATTTAATCCTGCTCCAGAATTGAAAGGATTTCCTTCATTTTTTTGGGTGGGGAAAGTGGGGTGACAGAACCGCCTCTGGGATTGAAAATGAAACTTCATTGCTTTTGGTAGACTGACCTACATCAGGATTAATTTTATTGGCCAAGACTGTGTCCACAAACAAGGAATTTGAGTTGGGTTTTACTTTACCGTTGTTCACTAACCGCTAAGCCAAATTAAAACGAGGCCAACGTTTTTCTTTTAAGTGGCAGTTTGCGTTCCAAACCTCCCCACACCCCCCAGACAAAAAGTACATCATAATTGCTGGTGGACAGGTCTGCTGATAGTGTGCTTAGCAGCCATGTGTCAGTGTCAGCCCTCAGGTGCTGATGTCGTCCTCTCCCTGGAAGATGTGTGCTTTCCCACGGTTTGCTGTCGTTCCGACTGCAGCGTGTACCACTACCTGTGTGTGTGTGTCTCAGTTCATGTTGGGAGGAAGGGGGCAGCTGGGGAAGGGGGGTGGTGTGTGTGCGTGTGGGGGGTGTTTGATTCAGCCGTTACTTGTGTTCATGTGGAGCCCGGCAGAGGTCAGTCTCCTCCTCAACACCCCTTTTTCATCTAATTTCTGAGGCTGCGGGCGACCGCTTGCCGCGCTTTTGTTGCCAGAGGTAATCTGTGAAGTGATCTTAATTATGGAGGTTCGGCCTGTCCCCCCCGCGCTCCACCACGTACACACACCTCCTCATCCCCCCTCTCTTCTCTCTCTCTCTTTCTCTCTCTTTCTTCCTCTCTGTACACACTTTTAATCAAACAGCATAGTTAGCTGGTAATGAGGGCGAGGGGAGCACGTGCGCTTCTGCTTACACATGCTGCGAGGCTTCGAGGAGGAGGAGAAAGACAAGGATGAAAGGAGTGAGGAAGGAAGGGAACCGTCGAGAGCAGATGATGTGCAGTTTCCATGACAGAGTTGTCAAGAAATTTTTGTGCTCATATTGAATGAAAAATAAAGCAGCCCTAAAGCTTTTTGAGAACAAAAATAGGGATTTACATCAACTATAAGGACAGTAAAATCTGAAAAAGTTGCAACTCTTTCTATCGGACACCTCTACAGGTAGTCTGTTCTCCCTCACACACACACACCTGTGCTGGTACTAGTTTCCAGGTCACAGCCAGGTCAGGAGTGTAAACATAATGACTCGTGCTTCGATGTGCTTGTGACTTGTATCACCACATTAGTGTTGCTGGAAGTAAAAGACCTCATGACCTCGACAACCCTGAAATGTTCCAGATGTGGGACGTCTGTCCGGTTTTTGGAGTCCTCTTATGAGGCTGAACCAGCAGCCAACAGCCACCAAGCCCAGTAATGTAGGCCAGAGTGGTTTAGTCACCTTACCAGAATGAGCTGAGAGCTATTAAATTGAAGTGAATTAATTGCATTGTTGTGCAATTTTGTAGGACACCGCAAGTACCTATTGAAAATCTACACATTCACAGGGAGAATATGCAAACCTGAGGGAAAATTTTAAACCCAAATGTCAAATCCTGTGCTCTTGTGTCACTTTAAACTGAAAACTTTAGAAACATGTATGTATGAGGTAGGAGGAGCTTTCACATCTGCCAGGTAGATTGTAGGTTTTCTGCTACAGCCTAAGGATGCATTCACACCAGCCTTGTTTGGTCCACTTTAATCAGGCCATCTGACTAAAAAGTCTGGTTCGTTTGAGGAGGTATGAATGCGTAACCGAACTCTGATGTGGAACA
This sequence comes from Girardinus metallicus, assembly GCA_903067095.1. Taxonomy (NCBI): domain Eukaryota; kingdom Metazoa; phylum Chordata; class Actinopteri; order Cyprinodontiformes; family Poeciliidae; genus Girardinus; species Girardinus metallicus. The sequence continues at coordinate 43,081 of CAEGAE010002247.1, forward strand.
AAAAAATTTACTTTGGTCCTCCTTCAAACCCCGGTCTGGGTTCAGCAAAGTGAACTGCGGTGGGGTTCGAATGAATATGTGAACGCCACGCTCGAAAACTGCTCTAAAAGCAGGAAGGAAACTACTGTGCAGGGCATTCTGGGTAAATATAACCAAAACAACCAAACATGTGCTAACAGGAGAAATGGCTTGTGGTTGTTAAAAACAAAAAAGAAATCCTCTGACCGGTAAAATCTGATGCTACACCTGTTTTTTTCACATTCTGTGAAGCGTCTTCTTCAGAGGTTTTCATGTCATTTCCTTCAGTGGTTGTTAGTACAGCGCCACCGCAGGTAAGGGAAGGAACAGGTTCTTCAAAGGTTTAGGTTGGTTTGACACAATGTAGTCTGAAAGAGAACCGCATCAGCTGAAAATGGAACAACTGTTGCAACCTTGGTCCCCAATCGAACCGAGTCTAATGGACTATCAGGAGTGAAAGCAACCTGAGTGTGTGTGCTTGGATGTGTGAATAGTGCTAATTCCTTCAGGGTCAAGAGGAGGGGCCGGGGTTAAATGTGCCTGACAGGAGAGGTCAACAGTGATTAGCTTCCTTGTGAACTAATGGCTGGATGCTGAGGAAGCAACAGGAAGCACAGGAGAGACGGAGCAGTGAGGTGGACCTGCACTTGGGTTACAAGTTTGATGAAATCACTTTGTGCTACTGCCGTGAATAGAGCCACCCCCCTCCCCCAATCTCCTCCTGCAATCCCCTCCTCTTCTCGTGTCGCTACATTATTAAAGGTTGCCTCGGTGCTTAAGTTAGGCAAAGCAGATGGCCCTTTTCATAAATCATACTTTTAAGATGATTATAGGCATTGCCACCCTCTGTTCTTCCTTCATTCATGGAGTTTATTTTATTTTTTTACAACACAAAGATAACATCAGTGTGGACTAGAACACTTCAATTCGAACCCTGAGATCCCCCCCCCCAAAAAAAAAACAAGTAAAGAAAAAAGAAGGGAAGAGATAAGATTCAGCACCATATCATCAGCCTCCCCTGACTTGTTCTGTTCTGAGCTTGGCACAAACTTATTCAAAACAGGATGTTAAATATATAGCATTGGCAGGGGCTGGGGGGAAAGGAGGCAGGAGACGAGTGATCATGGGGATGTGTGTGCATATGCACGCTGGATTATGTCTTTGCTGTTGCACTATTCCTTGATGTATGCACCATGTCAGGCAGTCATTGTCTCCTGGGTAAAGAATGATAGTTCAAATACCTAGCATCTCTCCCCTGGTGCTCCAAATGCTTTGCCTTTGAAGTTTTTATAATCCATCTGTCATCTTCGAGAAGGGAGGGCACATGTTCCGTACCGCTCAATTACCAAATTCTCTTTTTGCCAACTGCAATGAAACAGGAGGCAAGTAACATGGGTGACCCTAAAAAAACAAAAAACAAAAAAAAAAAAAAAAAACAGTGGTGTGTGGAGGTGAATACAAAGAGAGAAAGAGACATTGGGAGGACTTGCCCGAAATCCTGCGTTGCTGACTTTCTCACGCACTTGATTGTGTCCCCTCGCTGCCTCTCATAACAGGAGAACAAAGCCTGTTTGTTGTGGGTGGAATGCCTAAAATGCTTCCTACTGTTACAATTATGAAGCATTTGATTGAATGTGTATTGTTGCAAGGGCTTGGTGATTTTGATCATTTTTTTTAAGTGCCTTGGATTGTTATTCTGCTTCCCTGCAAGAAATAATAACCAGTCACCTAATCAAATTCCATTTGATATAAACATTTCATTTGTTTTAATAGCTGGTCAATGCCTTGCATAGCTATGAAGGAACAGAAATGTGTGTTTTGATTATAAATATTCATCACGGCAGCTTACAGACGAACGCTGAATGGGGGCTTTTGTCAGAAGCTTGGTGGAGTATCTAATGAAGTTTGTTGCAGTTCTTGGTGTTAAAATCGTCTTTAATTGGTGAACGCTTTGTTGTGCATCACTTTAAAAGTGCCACAGAGCGACCAGAAGAACTTCAGACGGCTGCCGGAAAAATAACAACAGCGGCAGCTGCAAATTACGGCTCCGAAACATATTTCATTTACATACACCGCAGGCGCCTTCATAAGGCTTCTCTACCTTCCTTAATTCTTTTTCAGATTTAACACTTGATGCAAAACAATCAAGGCTTCAGATCTCTGTGTCTGCATCCTCGTTTACATTGAAGCCCCCCCCCCTCCTAAAGCATCCTTCATGGGAAGGAGATGAAAAGATTGTTTTGGAAAACTCAAAAGGAAACTTTACATTCTTTTGTTGTTTCTGAAACTTCCAGTATTCTATTGTAATTGTTTCATGCACGATATATATATATATATATATATATATAGATATATATATCTATATATATATATATATGCCTCTTTTTTCATTACTATGCTATTTTTCAAATGGTTATCCAACCTTTTAAATTCTCCTCAAGGTGTTTCAGAATACCTGAGCACGGAGATCTGCACATCGCGACAGAAGCGGTTCAGCCTGGTGACGTTTGTGGATTCTCCAGGCTTGGTGGATGGAGATATGAAATATCCCTTTGATGTGGACGAGGTGATCCTCTGGCTGGGTAGGTTCACACAGAAATGCTTCCAATCATTTGGACTTGGATCTCAATGGTCAAGTGCCCTTCTTCCAGCCTGATGGATTGTTCCACTTCCTGGTGTTGCATCATAAGCAGTTCTCTCCCCTATTCAGTTGCTTAAATGTAATCAAAAATGGACCATTTATTCTCTAAACATATGTAAGAACTGTTTCCCAAATGTGCACATCCTTCGTAGCAAACACCTTCAAGCAATATTATAGAAATTATAAATAAATATGTGAAAGAAAACATTTTAATTAATAGTAGCAATGAGAAATGGCTGGAGGAACCTCCACATTTTTCCATTTTTAAAGGCTTTTATTCATTTCTATTGTCCTTCTTTCTATTCCTTTTCTTTTTCATTTGTTTTGTGTACCATCATTTTTTTTCTTATCGTCTACTGCTGACTTATGAGGATTTAAAAAAAAGTTTAGTCTAACTGAACCTCATGTTTTCTTGTCTTTCCCATTTTTAGTAGTAGTCTTAAGAGTCAGTTGTGTTTGTGAGATACATTTATATTTTTGGGAAGCAGAAAGTCGTGGATTATAAATGTAAGCTTCCTTCATGGTGTTAAATTTTAATAAGTGAAACTTACTTAAAGTATTATGTTATGGTATTTTTATAGGAATTGTTGTGGATAGCATTAATTAATTATTTGTTTATTTAAAAGAAGATTTTTCAAACATTTGAGCTACTGCTTTAAAAACAAAAGGTAAAAATATCTCAAGGCTTTTCACGTTTCTTTTTCAGATTTGCCTAGATTTTATTTACTATGAAATACTGAATTATCAACATTTTTACTTCACATGTTCAGCTCAATATGAGTAGAACAGGTTCTTCTGAAGCTTTGTTCTCTCTGCTTCTTTTGTAAACAACCATTTATTGCTTCAAAGAAAAAGATGAACACCTCCAGTTTTCTACTCCAGCTCTTACAAAGTACCGTCTTCTGTTTCTGAGTGACTAAGCAATGATATACTCTAATATGTAATTGTTTCATTTACTTTATTTATTGTTGATCATGTATTCATGTGACCTTTTTAGTTTTTTTTTTTTTTTTAGTTTTTTTTTGCTAGATGATTCCATCTTCTATGGAAAATAATGTATTTTATTACTGTTACTTCCAGGGGAACTTTGTGACCTTATCCTAGTTTTCTTTGACCCCATGGGTCAGGCTCTCTGCAAGAGGACCCTCAACATTGTGGAGTCCTTGAATGAAAAACATGGCGACCGGCTACACTTTTATCTGAGCAAAGCGGATGAAGCTGGTGGCGAGTCAGACAGACAGGTAAACTCAGCTACAGATCTATCCAGGTGCTCTTCTGCATTGGTGTGTTTTTGCAAAAATATTCATATGTGCTACACTTTTTCACATTTTTTCCTCTTTCAGCTTTGAACATGTAGAAACAAATGTGTGGTCCACCATTTTTTAACAAACAGTTCAGGTTTACTCAGATTGCACGGAGAGTGCTTGTGAACATCACTTGTCAAGTCTTTCTGCTAAATTCAAAAGCTAAACATATTAAGGAAATGTAAAAAAAAAAAAAAAGAGCATATGAAAGTTTTTGGATTGGGTTTCTGAGCTCACTTTTCAGACTCCAACAGTATTTCTTTTTTGAGAAAATATCTGCGTTTAACCCTCGGAATCAATAATTGGTTGAAAACGTAGATGACTGTGTTGACAATATTTGATGGAAGCCACTGCCAGATTGACTAATTAATACTTGTTTTTGTAATTATGTTAGAGAGTAATGATGCAGATTGTTCAGGAGCTCTGCAAAAGACCAGGACTCAACAAATGTGGTTTTGACATGCCCACTATTTACATTCCCAATCCCAACAAGGTAGGTCAGATTTCTGACATTAAACATGTGCGTATAAAATCATTACTTGTTTTATTCATCATTTCTGTGCCTCTGTTTTCAGCCCAGTCGCTGTGTGAACCAGATTGAGGAGGTCTGTCGTGCCATTGAGAAAACCATCAACCAGACGGTCCAGAACACTCTAAACTCCCTGGAGAAGGACTGTGAGCTCATCAGCGAGGCCATTACGAATAAACTCATCAATGACAGGTGAAAAACACACTTTACAACTTATTTCTATGATTCTATTATTTTTTTCTGACAACAGCTTGATGGTCCACTTATCTCATTACATTTTATTTATTTTTGAGTCTAATAACATACAGATTTTTAGCAGGTTTCTAACATTTTTGAGAGTTGAACAAAAGCATGGAATTTGTCTTTTTGAAATCATTAATAATCTTAATAGTCATGCAACAAATGTAGAGATCATTTTTAACTCGGATGTCTGGAAAAACTTTGGAAATTTGAGTTTGGAAAACGGTGAACATTTGTGGAAATGTTTTTAAGTGCTCCCTGGACCAGAGATGCTTTCAGAGTGTAACCCTGATCATTTGATCCACAGGCAGAACAGTTTGGAGAACAGACGCGCCCGCTGCCAGAGCTGCTTCCTGTCCCTGCTGGGTTTCTGCATCCCACTGGCTCTGCTGGCCTTACTGGTGCTGGGGACGTTGTCCAAAGAGCTACTGGACATGGCTCTGGGCCAACAGGGCAGAGAGGCTCTCTCGCTGTATCTGGTGAGCGTCCATCAGGTGCAAAATCAACCGCTTTGTTGCTGTTTTTAAAGTGTGTCTAAAATTTGTGGCTTCTTTGTGTTGCACAGACTCCAGTAGTGAAAATATTTGACTCCCTGTCTGGGGAACAGCAACTTTATTGCTGTGGTGGACTGGTCCTTCTCTCCTTCTTGCTACTCATCACTGCTCGCTTTGCCTTCAGGTAGGAGGCATCAGAACCATCTGTGCCTTCAGTTTGATCAAATATAACTCGGTTACTGTCGAGTGTCTCTTTTTTTCTTCTTTTCCCAAGAAATATGTAAGTATGTTGGGGTTTTTTCTTGCTTACATAATCGTTTTTGCTAAGTTTGGTTATTGTAAAACAAAAAAATTCAAATAGGAGCCAAATTGAAAAAAACATCAAGTCAAACAACAGATTTTTTTTATTTTTTATTCTATGTGATAAACCAATACAAAGACGTATTTAATTTTAAAGTGGAAGAAACTGAACTATTGGGGACTTTTTTTCTTGACTGTCTGCAGAACTCGGCCGACTCTGTCAGGCAAACAGAAACGGCAGCTTCAGGAGAAGCTCGAATACATTCAGGAGGTGGTGAAGACCAAAAAGGTATCTTGATCCATTCTGACCTGGTCATGGCGGCGAATGATGGGTTTGGGTTTTAACGTTTTGTTTTCTCCCTCTAGAAAAATCTCTACGAGGAATATCTGCGCCAGAGTGTTAGTGATCATGACATGGACGTGTAAAGAAAAAAAAAAAAAGTTCCTAGCAATAACTTGGGACCATTCCTGCCAAGATTCCACACCAGCTCAAATACGTCTTTCTGTTTATTCCCAATATATGTGCCATTCTACAGAAACCCCCTCCATGATGTGGTGCTTTAACTTTGGTACAGCCTGTTACATGAACTTTTAAACTACTCTACCTGCACATGACATGAGCTTGTTACTGATCTTATTTCTTCTGAGCACTTCCTTTCTGAGTCCTGTGCCTCTGTCCCTTTCCAAGTAATTCAGGTGTGAACTACTCTGTAACACAAAGATGTTTAAGCTATTTATAGCAACATATAGCACTGAATTGAATCTCTTTGTAAACATTTTCAACTTTGAGGGTGTTGCCCAGAATTTTATACAATATTTTTTCATCAAGATGTCACATATTTGTATTATCCCTAAAACTATCTGTGGTTTAGTAAATAGAATAATCAAGTAAAAATTCAGCAATTCTGATTGTTTGCCAGCAGTCATGAATTTGCATAGGATTGCATTTCAACTTTTTAATTTTCTCTCCACCATGTTGTGATTTAAATAACTAAATAAACGGTTCAATCAAAAAGGTTCTGGGAGAACGTGTATTCATACAACCCACCTTAAGGGCTTTTATCATTATTTATCTTTACTTTGGGTTACAATGTTTAAAGATTTAGTAAAGGAGACCAGAAAGATTAAATACCACATATTGTAAAGAATAAAGCCATAAAAGCCTTAAGAGAATTTTATTTGAAAAATCCCACGAACAGGCTCAAGTCATTTCTGGAGTGAAACATCCTTGAGGTATTTTTGCGGTTTTCCTACACCCACCTGAGGTCCCAGCTTGTCATGCTCAAGTTTTATTCTTGATTCATGCAGTTCTGTAATAAGGTGGTGAAAAAGCTCATGCATCTGGAGCTAATTCTTAAGATCATGAGATGAAAAAATGTAAGACATTCAAGATATACGAGGACTGGAAAGTCTGGATTGACTAATTCAGGTGTGAAACAAGCAGGTAATCTTGTTCCCTCCATTCTTTTAAAAAGGGTTTCCATTTTTAGCACCTGCAAAAACTTGATGGTGTTTTTGTTTTCAGAGGCTGTAGTTATGTGGTCACCTTATAAAATGTCAAAAGAAATGACAGACTCAAATGCAATGCCTTTCAATGGTAATGAAAGTTTCTGGAGGTAAAATTAGTTTCTAGAACTAGAATAAATTAGACTTTTTAGGGGGTACTTTACCCAACTTAAAACAGTCATAAGTTTCTATTAAAATTAGTCTCTCAATTTCTAAAAATCCAGCATATATTTTTGCTTTGTAACTTTCTGTTGGCATGGGGTGTAAGTGTTTTGCTGCAGGAGGGACTGGTGCGCTTCACAAAATGAATCGTGTCATGGAAAACTACTCGTACTGTGTGGAAATATTTACAAGACAGCCAGATGAGTTTTCAAACTGGATGATGACCCTAAACATACTTCCAAATTAGTTGCAAAGTGGCTTAATGACAAAGTCAACGTTTTGGAGTGGCTATCATAACACACTGACCTCAGCACCATTGGAAATTGGTTAACTGGGTTGAAAATGTGAATGAAGCTGCCTACAAATGTGACTCAATTAAAGCAATTCTGGAATGGGCCAGAATTTCAGCAAACTATTCTAGAGAGCTTGCTGAATGATACCCAAGTAAGGAACTTATTAAGTCCTAAAAAGCTCCTGTTATTCTGCTGTTTAGTAAATAAAAATATTTGCAAAAGCATAACCTTTATTGTCAGGCAGATTCTATTTATATGACTTCTTGATTCTAAGTCTGGCACTAATCAGGCCCTGGGTGTGGCTGGCAAAAAATAAATCAAGAGAAAGTGGTTAATCAGTTAACTCATGATTTTAAAAGGGGGACTGGGTGTGTCTTAAAATTTATGCTTTTAATTTGAAAAATGTTTAGCAACTCTGTACTATATATTTTGTCTGCTTACTCTAAAGAAACTGCTAAAATATACATTTACAAAATTTTCTCCAAGTAAAAATTATAGTATTTAGAAGTAACTCCCGCAATAAAACTCTTACATATTTAATATCTCATAGATACAGTGAAATAAACACTTTTCCTGGCTCGTTTCTGAGTGTTTGCTTGAATGGCATCCAGGGTCAGGACTTGGGGAACAGGAAGGAGGTTGACGTGTTTTCCGCAGGCTCAGACCGGGGAAAGTTGTTTCCTGAACTAATGCTTTCCACACCAAACCCTCGCCCTCCTACAAGTGACTGAAAAGGACATTAGGAACTGTTAATACTCGTGTTTTTCTTTTTTTTTTTCTTCTCGCCCATGTCCTGCCTGTTATTGAGCTGTCCGATGAGAAGATGAGCTCGGAGAAGGAAGACACAGGTACTAAAAGCAACAGGTTTAACTCTAATCTGCTTTACAAACAGCTGCGAGACAGTGCAATTAGATTTAAAGCTTGAGTTTTAATTTTTTTTTAATGTTGGCTTGTTTCCAGTGTCGGGTTAAAGCTTTAGCTGGCTTACGTTGACAGATAAACGGCCTGTTAGCATGATTGACCATTGAAATGAACTGCAGTGGCTAGGCAGCAGCTAACACATCCAGCTAACAAAATTGATACTTTGGATGACAATTTTATAAAATACTTACTTTATTACTAACTTTAAGCGTTAGTAATGATGCAAAGTACCACTAAGTATTAGTTTCTAAGCCAGATACTCACACTTGACAAAAAAAGAGAAGCGATTCCGAAAGTAAATAATGAGAAGTGGAAGCGAAAATGCCTATAATTGCATGTTTTTGAATGGTCACTAATGCATTAAATGAAGTTTTAGAAATGTAAAACCTTTCTGTGTAAAGTTTGGTTATTTTTACATCTTCTTTTACAAGCTGTGCTATTTAGATTACCTGTTGCGTATCATAAAGTAAAAATTCCTCAAGTGCTGTTTAGGCGTCTTAAAATATGCCTTAATATAAAAGTCTTGCAGTTTGTAATTTAGTAGTTTTGTTAAAAGATAAACAGTGATTATATTTTTTTCCTTTTTACAAAGCTGTCTGTTGTCACAAATACATAAAGTACTTGTTTCTAATTGTAAATGAAAAATAGAATTAAAATGTGTTCATCGCGTTTGATGTGGCATATACAGGTGCATCTCAGGAAATGAGAATATTATCCAATATAATTTCTGTTCAGTTCAGTAATATATTACATATACAAGAACATCTCAAGTATTTCAAGTGTTATTCAAATTTTTATCATTTTGGGTTATAACTAATTAAAAGTTGACATTTGTTTTTTTTTTTTTTAGAAAATAGTTATGGTATGGCCAATACCCATGGAGAGAGCTGACTTGACAGCTGTCCGCCATGCACTCTTTCAAATGGAGTGGAAGTCACAAGCGGTCATTGCTGAAGAAACTGGTTGTTGGCAGAATACTGTATTTAAGCATTGTGATGGAAAATTTTGTGTAAGGAAAAAGTGTGATAAAAGCAGCACAAGCAACAGGGATAAGCGCAGCTTTGAGAGGATTTGAAGCCCATTCAGCAGTACAACAAGGAGTGATCTGTGGCTGCAGTCAGTGTTTGGTCTCCTGTTTTAATATCCTGAGTGAGTTGTAATGTTTATAGGAAATAGCTGGGTAAATATTGAAGTTAAACCTGCTTGCACTTTCTGTCTTCTATTGTTTAGATTTATAATCCAGTATTAGGCTTTCAAAAAGACACCAAACTTCATATGTGTGTCAAATTATGGAGACATTTCACTAAGTGCAGTTTCTCTTAAACAGTGATCTTACTCTTTCATCTAAAAATAAAAATTTTACTCTAAAAATAATTTTATCTGTGAGGTTTACTTAATAAATCTTAAATAATTGAGCTTTGACATAAACTACCATAGTTTAGAAAGAAATATGCATTCTGCAATGGTAGTGGTGCACTTGTCATCAAATTAGCTTCAATATGTAGATTTTTAAGAGCTCAAAATAAGAGTTTGACTTCTTATTTTTATTTTCTTATTGAAATACCAGTTTGTGTATAATTAAACAAAAGATCTGGAATTTATTAAGTAGGTGCAAATTAAGAGAAAATCAAAACACATTGTAATAGTTTGCCAGTATGTGCAGATTTGTCTCAGTTCTTCTGAGACTTTATTTAATAAAATATTGGTTTTAATGAGCTACGTGTAAAGTTTTTTTCTTTAATCATGTGTGATATTTGGGGTTTGTAGCATTTAATTGCATCCTGGTTTGTATTAACTTTATATTTAGATCTTAGTATAAATGAAACTATTCAGCATTTACAACATAATGCTATCATTTGAAAATGTTTTTTTTTGTCTGCTTTCAGGCTAATAAGAGTTTTTCTTTCATTCATTTCTTTTTTTAATGTTTTTATTTTTGGTCTAAAGTACTGGTGTCTTGTCAAATTGGATCTGAGTATAAATAATAAAAAAAAAGAATTAAAATAAAAACACAATAAATATTTTATTGTGAAATGTTTTTATTTTCTCAAAAATAAACCAAACATTATTATTAGGATCATCAAGCAGATAAATCTGAACTCTGCTGTCAGATTGGAATTACAATCGTCACTTCAAAGTTTTGAAATTGGGGAACATCTGTCTATCGACGTGATCAGAAGTCATCTCTCTGAACAGGGGTTTCCTGATCCCACAAGCAATCCCGCATCACGCACCAGTGGCTCATCTGCACACTGTCAGCTGTCAGTATTCGTTTTTAAAACGTATTTAGGTACCTCCGCCATGTACTCTGTGCATAAAGTTGAAAATGTCTGCGCATCTTCTCCAAGTGGTCAGGAGTACGAACTATAATCCTTTGAAATGACAGAGAACAAACACTTTAAAATAATAGAGGAACATTTTCTGTGTGAAATTATGCAACCAAAGTAACAGATTCATACTTTTCCCGATTTCTCCCAGGAGTGTCAACATGTGGACATTGCTGCGTATCAGATTTCCTGTGGGAAGTGTAATAAATGATAACGCTGTGTGTGGTTTTCAGTGGTGAGTCTGCAGGCCCAGCTAGCCGAGTACCGGGCCCAGGCTGAGCACTGGCAGGGCGTGGCAACCATCTGTGAGCTGAGCAAACAGGAGGAACTGGCCGAGCTGCAGAAACAATGTGATGAAGAGATACAGTCCCTGCAGGAGGCGCTCAGAGGTCAGGAACTGTGTGTGTTAGCACTATGTTGTTATATTGCTCTAAAATAAAAGTTTACACAGCTAAAGTTGAGCTGCAACCAAAGTGATATCTTGTTGACATTTTTGGGCCCCGTTAGTCTAAACAGGGTTTAGAAAAGCATGACAGAAAATTCTTTGCATTTTCTAATAGGGCATTAGATTTTTTTATTACCCCTAACCTGTTTCTGATTGGATGATCCAATATAATTTCTGTCAGTCCAACTATCAACTTTGAATAGAAATTAGATTTGATAAATGTTTTAGTTTGCATTGTCCACAGGTAATTTCTAAGATCTGGTTTAGTTTTTCTCATCTTAAATTAAAGTTAGACATTAAAACTAATGACTAAATAATTCTCAATAAATCTTTCAACAGTTAAATTAATATTTTGATACTAATCTCTTACTTAAACTAAGCCTTGTAATTTGTTCTAAGAGGAGAACAGTTTTAGTACATTTTTATCTGCTTTTCATTCCCTTAATTGTTTTTTACTAATAAATATTAGTGAGTAAATAATCAATAAAAATGACAATTCTTGATTTTTAGCAACAAACATTTGCTGATTTGACCTCATAATCTTTAATTTAAGAGTAAATATCTTTGGTTTATTCTACATTATTCCCAATCCAGAGAATTTCTGAGCTTTGCTTGTTCAGAATTTTATATTTTTGATTGATTTTAATAAATTATGGTCTTGATTGGTTTAGAAATACTAATATAAAGTAACAAAGCTTCATGCAGTGAAGCTGTACTTGATTTGGCCTCAACTAAGTCCAAATGGTGATTATTTTTCCATTTTAGTTCACATCAAGTTAGTCACTAAAACCACAAGTAGGTCTTTGTTTTCACTTTTACTGCATTCTGCAGCAGAAGCTAAATGTTCATTAGGGCAGTGATTAAGTAAAAATAGCCCTAATTAATCCTGAACACCTTGTTTTCAGAGACTGCAGCGCAGTATGAAGCCCGGATAGCAGTGCTGCAGTCCCAGCCTGTGGACTGGAGGAGAACCAGTGGACACAATGCGGTCAGTTTGCTTCTGTGTCTCTTTTAATATTTTAAGTATTTTAGTCCGGATCTCATCGATTGTTTTCTGTCTATTAGACCAGCAGCAGGAAGGGCCGGGGTGACGCCGACGTCTCCACTAACGACTCTCCAACATCAGCTGTCAACAGCTCAAAAGAGGATGAAGCGGCTTCGCCAGCGGACCAAATGCGAAGTCGACCGGCAGAGTCGGAGGCAGCGGCAGAAAGAGAAGGCTCGCCACTCTCGGCCGAGGGTTATTTCTCACTACAGAACTGCGACTCGGCGTCGCTGTCCTCGTTCTCCTTGGACACGCCGTCTCTGCCCAGAAAGCTCCTCGCTCAGGACGACACAGATTCGCTGGTTTCCACAGGAACGCTGGTTCCCGAAGCCATCTACCTGCCGCCAGCCGGACACCGCCTCGTAACGCACAGCGACTGGGACGCCATGAACGCGCAGGTCCGGAGACGGCAGCATTCGGCTTTCAGGCGATGGCAGGTCAGAGGGTTTAGTAAACCTGTGCTGTGTTTGGCAGCTGTCAGAGCTGCGAGGAGAAGTGAGCCGGCTGCAGGCGGAGAAGGAGGAGCTGGAGAGAGAACTGGATACAAACACCCATCAAACCCACAAACAGGTGGGACACACTGCTCTGAATGGTTGGTATATGAGTCAATGATATGATGTATGATCATATATTTTGTGCTCCTGTTTGTTTAAAGCGTATTATTTTTGCATCCTGATTCATGCATAAACAAGAGATTGTATGTAATACTGTAAAAATTGCTTAATTTTCTGTGTGACGCTAACGCGTGGCTTCAATTAAGAACATCACATTTGTGCTTTTGTTTTAACAGTGAAAATCTGCTGTTTCCCGATTAGTGCGTCTCCAGAGTCAATCAGCTTCATCTACCAGAAATGTGCAGATTTGAATAAAAGTTGTTTGTTGGTATTCAGGTGTCACTGCTCCAGTCTCAGGTCCAGGCGTCAGAGACGCTCCTACAGGATTTACAGAAATCTTTCAGCCAATCACAGAATGCTGTGCAGAGCCGGCTGGTGAGTATAACAACACTGATCTGAAAAATTTGTCTAATGAAATTGTTGCAAAAATTACTATTGATTATTATATATTTATGTTTTTATGATCATCATATAATAATATCTGTCTGCATCCTCCTCCACTTACTGGACCAGACAGAACGTAAACACACCTGTTCACCTTACAAATCAGATTCTGCACGTGTGTAACTTTCATATTATGTGACATATCAGAAGCGTGCATCAGGAACTATATAAATATGTTTAGCATTAGTTTTGTGATACGTATTTTAAAATAAACTATTAAAAAAAGCATTTTTTGCAAATAAAATAAGGGTTTCATAAACCTCAATTTGTTTTTGTTTTTTTTTACTTGGGTCTTGACATTTTGGGTTTTAAGCAATTTAAATTGGCATAGAGGTGATCAAATGCAATTTAGATTAATTAAAAAACTGTGAAATAGCCTTTTAATTAGGTTTGGAAGCCTCAATCATGAGCATTATTTTCTCATTGGACAAAAGGGCATCTTTTCTCTTTTAAAAAAATTTTTTTAGGGAATGCAGAATTAAAATAAAGCGTGCTTCTAAATGCCTGAAACTAATCTTACTCTTTTCTCCCGTGCAGACAGAGCTGTCCCTGTCTCAGAGGAAAATGTGTTGTGAATTGTCCAGGCTGAAGGGAGAAGAGGTTGACGAGAGCGTACTAGATTCCATGTCGTCCCTCTCGAGCGCACAGCATGTAAATCCACCATTTTTAAATGCTCTCTTACAGACCACCTCACTCAGAAGAGCTGTCCAGTTGTTTTTATTTAAAAAAATCAATTCAAACATATTTTATAGCAACACTTGTGGATGTTTCAGTATATAAAATTAAAGTTGTGAAACTCTAAAGCTTTATCTTAGAGAATCGTAGGAACAGAGAAACATTTTTTCTGCTTTAAAAAAAGATTGCAGTTATTTAAAAACCTAACATAGTGATGTCACATGTCCAAAGATTTGTTTTCGTCAAATTGAATCTATAAATTAGATTTCTACATTTTGATGACATTTTTTGTCTTACAGTTTGGGTGACATTATTTAAACTTTGACTTCTAAGAAGAGCTTCAACAGCTTTATAGCAGCTGACAGCTGTACTATAAAACTATTATTACCCCTTGAACTTTTTCATATTTTATTACATTATTTGTACATATTAAATCGGTGTATTAAATTGGTGTTTTTACTTAACTGGTTAACAAGTGGAGCATTAGTGGAAAGTAGAAGGAAACCAATAAGTGGCTTTCAAAAATCCGTAAAATGGATTTCACGTTTTTATTCACCCTCCTTTGAAACTTTTAGGTAAAATGCAGTACAACAAAATGCATTCACAGCATTAGGGAAGATTATGAGGACCAAGGAACTGGAAGATTAGAGAGACAACCCAGTTAAGGCTAGCATTTTATTTGTGTTTCTATGCAACACCTTGTGTGAATTCATTGTTTACCGTATACCTGTAGGGGGCGCACTGTGAGGAGCGGCTTCGCATTGAGATTGTCAATCTGAGGGAGCAGCTGGACAGTCGGACGGAGGAGTACGGTCTGTGGACAGTTCATGTTTTTCTTAATCTGTGATTATCCTGCTAACTTTCATAATGCTGAAATAATTTCTGCCACTCCCTTCGCACCTCGTGGCCGCTGCTGATTACGACGACTGTCATCAGATGTTTTAGAGGGTGAGTGAACATCATGTTTTATTATCACTCTGGTCACAAATTAACATCCTCTGTAGGATAATGTTTAATTTTAAAAGCCTTCGGTTAACTATCCGTGCAGGAATAAGTCTCATAGCTGTAAAGTTACGGAGCTGCGCTTGTGATTGCCTCCGCAGTGCAGCTGTCCACTCTGAGGACGGAGACGGAGAAGATCCAGGCTCAGAAGGACCAGCAGCAGGCTGAGCTGCTTTCCTGCCGCAGTGAACTGGATGCCCTGCGGGTGGCGCTCACTCATTTGCAGAACTCGAACAAAGGCCTCATTCATGATAAAGTAAATAAAACTTGATCACAAATTCTTATTTCGATGCAGTTTCAGCTATTTGAGATAGTACTGTGTGCTACATGGATGTCGTGGTGTACTGTATTTGTAATTTTTTCAGTGTATTTATCTGCAATTGCCCCTTAGGGACAATAAAGTTTATTTAATCTAATCTATTTAGTCACAAGAGTGAAATCTGTAGGGCTGTCTGTAGAGGAGCTGACAATGTTAGGTTGTAGGGACTTTAAATAGGCCATTCTGATGAATGCAGGTGCTTTGGTTTAAATGTGGGGTCTTAAACTTTGTCCCTGAGGGCTGAGGTCCTGCAACTTTTCGATAACACACTTAATATAAGTGTCTGAATTGCCTCCTCAGCAGGAAATCGAGTTCTAGAGAGTCCAGCTAATGACCTAGTTATTGGAATCGGGATCCCAGCTCCGGCGCTTGAGACACCTGATCTAAAATCTTCCATTCGTACAGCTCAGGCTGTATGTTTAGGGTCGTTCTCTGCCTGGAAAGTGAGTTTTTTGTTTTGTAAAACTCTGTTTCTCTATTTTTTTGGTTCTCAGGCCGTTCTTCACCAACAGTGTCTGGAGCTCCGAAGCCAAGTGATCAGTCTCCGCTCTCAGGTGGATACCAGCCAGACTGTGCAGAGGGACTTCGTCGAGCTCTCCCAGTCGCTTCAGGTGCGGTACAAAACAATGCCCAGTGATGAGGCGTTAGCTGTCGGAACCGCCCTCGCTCTTCCCCCACCGATATCTCATCCTCTGTCTCTCTCTGCTCTCCGCTCTCCAGGTGAAGCTGGAGTTGATCCGGCAGGCGGAGAGTCTGGAACAGGTCAAGGAGATCCTGGGGGAGAGCGTCGGTGAAGCGGAGTCTCAGCCGGCTGACGCCTCGTGAGCGTTAGCGGAGAAAAAGATCAGGAAACCAAAGTAAAACGTCAAGCATATCACCCGGACCGAGACAGTCCACGCGCCGAACTGACAGGCCAGACAATGCAACACTGATTTCCTTTTTAGCATTAAGACACTGGAACTTCTCACAGACAGTATCTTCTGCTTCCACTAACTTACTGTCAGTAAATGAAATGGTTGATCGAGAACCATTTTTGTATTTACTTCTGGTAACACATTCCTTCCTGTACAGCACTAATGCTAACCTGAACATAATTTGTTCATGAAACTGACACTCATCTGCGCAACACTTGACTCTGCAGTGATTCTACATATTTAAGCAATATTTCTCAGTGAAGAAGGACCTCTGTGCAGCTCAGTGCAATAAGGATGTATAAAGCAATGCAAAATGGAGGATTTTTAATGTATATTGTTTTTATATATAATTAATCATCTATTTGTTGTCATTTATTGGGCGAGTAGACGTAGAACCCGTACCTTTTAAATTTAAATGTACGACGGAGATTAGAAAATGAATGCGTTGTATTAGTAGAGGAATATAAATGTGTAGCATCTTTGGTTGTTTGTTTGTTTTATTACACACTGAAGATGAAAAACAAGTTGTCACATTATGTCTCTCAAGCATTAAGGTCACAATCAAACAGGTATAATAAAGTTCTGCGACTCAGAGCTCTTTGCAGTTTGACTGTACATGCAGACAGATTAAGAGTTACAAATCCCGTTATCCTCAGTACACATCTTTATTCTTTAAGAATAAAATAAACAGAATAGCTTTAAAATACCGTAATTATATATTATTTTTGGAACATACACAGAAAGAAAAAAACACAATACTTTTGCAGCTTTTTGGTGTGTTGTCAGATGCCTTTTGTGTCTCCTGTTGATTTCACACCACTTGACGTTTAGATCAAGTGACTCGGCGAGTTTTCATTCATTTGCAGCATTGTGCTGTTTTTATCTCTCCATCCTCTGTGCTGCCGCGCTCCCTCTGCTTCAGATGCTCACTCTTCCACGCTTTCTTTTAAACTTTTCCTGAACGAACAAAGCAAAGAAAATCTACTCATTAAAAGTACAAAGGCTCTCCTTATGGGGTCTGACTGAATACTGCGCTAACGTCAGAATAGCGGGACTCAATATCAGAATAGTAATTAGCTTTGCTCCATAAACGAGATGCACTGCAATAAATAGACAACGTGTTGCTGATGTGAGGAGGTGTGTGTCTTCGTACGAACACACACAGTTTGTTGCAAAGTGTTTCCTTAGAGCCAAGAAATAGTCCAACAAACACCCAGGTGTTCCTAAGCAGTTTGGGGACGTCTTTATTTTCCAGGTCTGGATAAATGTGGAGAGGAAAATAAAGAATGGATACATATTTGTATGTAATATTTTAACCAAATATTATCTAGCCTATATAAAAGCTAGATAAAAATTTGCCCATAATCCATGCATCTCTTTATATTCAGCGTGGTAGCCTATCTTCTTCTGGGAAAATCTTATCAAAAACTCAACCTGCGTTCATTTGGTTACTGAGTTTCCTTCTGTCTCTGTTGTGGTTCCTTTTCGGTAGATTTAATAGCAGTGTTTTGTTCATATGCGTTTGTGTAAATAAAAATGTAAAGTTTGGTTAAAATATTACATAAAAAGTAAAAATGTCTGCTTTCCGAACAGAACAAATACATGATTGCAAAGTCAACCTGAAAAATGAGGCCACAGATGATAATAAACTAAAAGCCAAACATGTCATCACTTCTGTCCAGCTGCCCATTCCTCTATCCATTTGTTCATCCATCCACCCACCCATCCCTTCCTCCCTGGAGATTTTCCACATATTTAAAACACGATCCCTGAAAATCTCTTACTGTTGATCAAATCTTGATAATCATCTTCCTGCTTCCCTGAATCTTTTTCCAGTAGCTCTTTTATATGTAGACTTTTAAGAGCTTTACAAGAAATCCAATCAACACTCAGGATACAGACAGATCGTTGCACTGTGCAAAGAAAACGCTCAGCTTTGAGTCAGGAGGAGAATACCTTATTTTGTTACAGGGGGATGGAGGAGGGGACATGGGGTTTTAGACTGCATTGTCAGAAAAAGGAATGAGGAAGTGGAGCATCCAGGAAGGGAAGAGGAAAAATTAGATGCATCAGAAAAAACAGATTAGAGGAAAGAAGGTGGCAGGACATTAAAACTGGAATAAATAAAGGGGAGATGTTAACAGGTAACACTGCACCCTGACAAGACAGTGAATAAAATAAAACTATAACAACAGTTGCTGAACAAGCTCACCTTCCAGATACGTTCGAGCCACAAACTTCAAAAGCTCGTCAAGAAGGATGACCGGGAAGGAAAGCTTCAGCACCATCATCCACTGCTCCACATTCAAATGAGTGAGCTTGAAGATCATCTGTGGATCAGCAGCGTGAAAACAAACTTCAGCGGTCAGCCCATAAATTCTACACTGAAACGACGACGGATGGTGAAGTTTCTCTATTTCTCAGTTTGCTGTGGCATAGCACAAAAAAAGAATAGCCTTCCTAGTGTTATGGCTGAGATGAGGACTCGACTTACAGGCAGGGGGTCGACGTAGATGATCATGAAGTGGAGGGACATGGAGAGGCTCATGGCGCCCATCAGCCAGAGGTTGCTCCAGGGAGGCATCCGCACCAGAGACTGGTTCTCCGACAAGCTGGATGGTTTTAGGAGGAGGCAAATGAACAAACCTCAATGCATTAGACCAACACAAATTAACAATGTTGTCAGAATTCTTCAAAAATGCCAAAATTACTATCAAAATTGAATTGTGAGCTCTCCCTTTAAAACTCCAGAGAGAAATCAATAAAACTTTAAGGTTAAATCTTTAATCAGCTTTTCTGTCTACTTCAAAACAGGATTCGAAGTAGACAGAAAACGACAGCTTTATCTGAAAACTCTAAATTATTCATAAAGTCGCAATTCAATTGTGCAACCGCTGCTGCAAATTGAGTTTATTGTCTAAAAGAAAAAGAGTGACTAAACCGTTTACTCAAAAACAACTGAAATGGAAAAAAGCTAAAATTCGATGACAACAGCAGACTCAAAATAATTCACCTCCCTATCTGTAATTCTTTGTGAGAGTGTAGATTTACAAGTCAACAGTAGCCCAGTTGTTGCAACTATTTAGGTGCTTGATTTGCATCAGCTGTGCTTGAGATGAAACGCTTATAAAACGGAGTGCTGATGGAAGTCTTCCGTTGACTTGTGAAGTTATGTCTGGTAGGCGGTGAAAACGCTTGACTGACTGCAGAAGACCAGCAGCAAGAGTTGATGGCAGCAGACACTTAGATTTTAATGTCCACTGTACGGCACTAGACTGAACACTGAAGAGATTAAGGGCTAAGGCTAATTAGAAATAGTGCCGGGCTACAAATCACATTTGCAGTTGATCATACGATGCTTGTCATGAAGGGGTTGAATAACTCTGAAGACAGCAGTAATCACTAAAAGCTGCATTTTGTGTTAATTTCTAAAGAACATGTTCATGTTTGATTTGTAGATAGCAAGATGTTGCTAGTTTGTGCAACCCGATTTGTATGTTTTCATGCTGAGCTTGTAGAAGTCATTGTGCGCCAAAGGGACCCACCTGTTCAGAGCGTTGCACATCTCGATGGTGACCAGCACAGACAGAGCCATCGTCATTGGCGGCGCAGACTCGAATACTTCACAGTGGATGCCTTCGAAGTCCTCGTTTTCCTCACTACACTGCATGAAGTGCGACTGACGGGAAGATTAAGATAAGTATCAGTCTTTCAAAGTTTGAATGTTCTCATAATGAAGTGCTCTGCTTGTACTTTAAGAACTTGTTTAGTATAATGATTTTTTTATGACTTACCAGTTGGTAGAAGGTGACCATTGGACCTTCATCACAGTACAGGAACCACCAAGCTGCTGCAGCCACTGTTGCTGCACCAACATAACCTGGAAGAACAGGCATCAAAACTGAGATTAGTAAATAGAGCTATTATAATATAAACCATTTTTAAATGAAAGAGAGTCTGGATAGGGGCTTTTTACTAGGTTAACCAAGCAAATTAATTGATTTTTTAAATTAATTGTGAGCCAATCTTTGTTCAGCAATCTACCTCCAATGGCCAGATATCTGAAGAAGAGCCAGCCTGAGATAAGAGGCTCTTTGGGAGAGCGGGGGGCTTTGCCCATGATGTCCAAGTCAGGGGGATTGAAGCCCAGAGCAGTGGCTGGTAGACCATCAGTCACCAGATTGACCCAAAGAAGCTGGACAGGGATCAGCGCCTCTGGCAGACCCAAGGCAGCGGTGAGGAAGATACTGAGAAAAGGAGAATTAAACGGCCGTCTTAGTTATTTTCTCAATATTATGAAACAGAGACTTTCTTTTGTTTTATGGAAGTCTAAGTTGAGAATGTTGCATTTTTGCATATTGAACTCCAAATGGCTAAGATTATTAGCCTCCATGGGATACTCTACCACTACTCTACATATGGCCCCAAAATTTTAAGTTTTAAAATAATGTAAAAGTACGTGCTTTTATTTATTTTTAAACCAGCAGTGCCTTTGTAATGGTATTTAGTTTTTCAGCAAGAGAAAAAAACATTGGAGATAGTTTGAATCAGAGTCAAATCTTTAGAAAATGAGTTTAAATCAGTTCTAGAGTATTTGTCAAAGCCAAGCCTCCAGGATGTGAGTCTAAGACACATTTAGAGTTGTGAAACTCTAACTCAGTCACCTTTAGAGTCTTTACACTTTTATTCAGTCCAGTCTTTAGACTGTGAGTTAAAAGTCAAGACGAGAGGATTTGTACAAATAAACTATGTCTCGTAAGAGTCTCACATTTGATTCTTCATCTCTGATGCAGTTACTGTTATACAAAATAAAGAAAACTATGTGCTCACCAGACGACCTCGCCAACATTGGAGGAGATGAGGTAGCGGATAAACTGCTTCATGTTGTTGTAAATGGCTCTGCCCTCCTCAACAGCAGACACAATGGAAGAGAAGTTGTCGTCAGCCAGGACCATCTCAGAGGCAGACTTGGCAACGGCAGTGCCAGAGCCCATGGCGATGCCAATCTCTGCCTTCTTCAAGGCGGGAGCATCGTTCACTCCGTCACCGGTCTTGGTGAAGAGAAGGAAGGGGGAAGAGTTAGTTTGGCCAGATTTACCTGATGAAATCACATCTGCTTCATCAGAAGGGCAGCATATTTCTCCTCACCATGGCTGTAATCTCATCAAAGCCCTGCAGGAACTCAACAATCTTGGACTTGTGAGAGGGTTCCACTCTGGCAAAGCAGCAAGCCTTTCGGACTGCTTTCTTCTGATCGTACGGACTGAGGTCATCAAACTCACGGCCTGTGAAGGCCTTACCAGTGACATCCTCCTCCTCAGAGAAGATGCCAATGCGTCTGCAGATTGCCACGGCTGTACCCTTATTGTCACCTGAAAGACAAGAGCAGTAATGAGGGTTTCGTCATCTCTTACCAATCTTTGCTCAAGTCTTTTCTCAAATAGATCGGTCTGTTGCTCAGACTGACCAGTGATCATGATGACACGGATGCCAGCAGCCCTGCACAGCTCAATGGAGCTCATAACCTCTTTGCGAGGAGGGTCAAGCATGCCAACACAGCCAACAAAGGTCAAGTCAGTCTAGAGAAAGGAAGGAAAACATGATCCACTACATTATTCCATTACAGATATATTTTTGTAGTTCCTTTTTGATAAGATGATCCACCTCGTAGTCTGCAAACTGCGTGGAGTCCTCCAGGTTCATCTCTTCCTTTCTCAGAGGCGTGTCGCGGGTAGCGAGCGCCAAACAGCGGAGGGTATCGCGTCCAGTTCCCCACTCCTTGATGACTGACATGATCTGGTCTTTGACTGGACCAGTCAGTGGCACGCGGTTGGTGCCCACGCGAACATAAGCACAACGATCAATCACACCTTCTGGAGCACCCTGATGATGACATAGAGACACACTCTTTAGGCTTAAGTTATGCCAACATGCTTAAAACTCTTGTGTAAGCAATCTCCATATACTTTAATGTCTTTAAAATGTATGGTTCTCAATCCAAGAGTCTTTCAGTACAGGTGTAGCATAAAACAGATCTTTTCCCGCCAAACTTAAACTGAGATATTTTGATTTCTACAGATCCAAATTCTTGTTTTAGGTGTCACAGCTTCAAAGAGGTGTTATCACTCACTTTGACAAACATCTTGTTCCCCACAGGAGCTTTGGCGGATTTTGCGGGTGAGCAGTAAACTGACATGGACTTCCTGTCCCTGGAGAACTCCAGGGTGAATTCCTTCCTCATCAGCTGCTTGATGACCTGATCGGAAGAGGACAGACAAATGGAAATACAAATGAAGGCTACCTCTAAAAGACTAGAGATCGAGACTGTTTTAATTAGCTAAGCTGCCATCTGTCCATGAAAAAGATCCCGCTGTAGCTCAGCAGCTGCTTTTGTGTGTTTGCATCTTGGTGCTGAGAAGGATTTCATTGTAAGTTAATTAACTTTTAGCAGGATTTCTGCTGACTAATGCCTGCTGTACTGAGAGTTTGAAATTGATGACTAAAGCAGGTTCTCACTGCAGACAACACAAAACGTTATTTAAGGTATCAACAAACAAAATAAAATCCAAGGCTTTAATATGCATAAAATGCAACTGTGAAGAACCTTTTTGTTAGGCATTCTCTAAATTTAGTTTTACTTAATAGAAAATATTGATAATGTTACAACTTACCGCAGGCTGAATGAGAGCTGTTATGGACTTACCGAGCAGCAAGCGTTTGCCCTCTCGATCTTTGACAGACCACGCACTTCGCTATTGAACACGTTCATCTTCTCCACCAAACAGCACAGGGCGGTCTCTGTGGCCTCGCCTACTTTCTCATAAATGCCCTTGGACTGCACCGTGGAGCGATGGAAGGAACCAGAATCAAAGCATTTTCACTTTTTCTTGCAGCATGTAAACATTGGTATAATGTATTCGTAGTTGTGACTGCTCTGCTGACCTCGTTGTAGTCCAGAGATGAGTCGTTGCACAGGGCACAGATGGTTGCCAGCTCGACCAATCCGTCATACTGTCCGCATTTCACAAGTGCATTGTTCTTTGTCCTAGAGAGAAAAGTGGAACAAATTATTTTCCAACGCAACCGTGGTTCAAGATTGTGAATCTCTCATTTAGTTTTTCACTTACACTTCTCCTTCGGGGGTGTACTTTGAGCCTGAAATGTCAAACTGTCCAAGGGTAACGCTGTCACCTTCAACTTTATCAATAATGAACATCTGCAATGAAAACGGTTTAAAATACGGTCTGCACATTTAAAAATGACGAAAATAAAACTCCATGTTGGTGGACACGAACCAACCTTGGTGACACACATCTGGTTGGTTGTGAGCGTGCCTGTCTTGTCGGAGCAGATAACCGAGGTGCAGCCCAGAGTCTCCACAGAGGGAAGGCTTCTGACGATGGCGTTCTTCTTGGCCATACGACGAGTCCCCAATGCCAGACAAGTGGTGATGACAGCCGGCAGTCCTGTGATAGGAATAAGGGCACAGAATCTATCAGGCACTAAAAACTGGTTTATTGGCAGAGGGGATATTAAGACAAAGAACTGACGTTAAGAAATCTCTGTTCAGTTTAAAACCAAATGACTGACTGTAGTGCCATTTTAACATCTGAAAGAATTGTGAAGTTGTAGGAAAGTAAAACGTGGTTTTTGAACATACATTTCACTCACCTCCTCTATGTCAGTACATTGTAGGACCACCTTCATAGCTAAACTTTTAGGTTTGTGAATGATTTTGAAGTCTTGCTACAGATTCCTCTTGATTTTGACTAGGCCATCCAATGTATTAACAACATCAAGCACTGGATGTATGTTTATGGTTGTTTTTATGTTGAAAAGTGATCTATCTGCAGTCCTAGTTTCAAGTTTTCCCAGTCTTTGACAAGTTTTCTCCCAGGAAGGACTTGGGATTTAACTCCATTCACCTTCCCATCAAATGACATATCTATGCTGAACACAAACATCACCACAGCATACTGGAGTTACCACCATGTTTCCCTAGAGACATGGGAAGGTGTATTCTGGGTTATTTGCAGTTTTAGAAGACCTCTCTTTACTAACTGGGTAACTTCTGAAAGCACTGATTTTTTTTTTTGTAGGGATAGCAGACTAAACGGGGAAAACATTTGCACATTAAAACTATGAACTATTTTGAGGTAGCATTGAAAAAAGCAGATCAGGCAAATCCTGTAGCTCACCAAAAAACTCAGCTTTCTCTTTCATTTAAGTCAAAATGGTGGCACCATACAACCAGCAGTTTGTTAAATAACCCTCTGGCTCAGTGAAACTGAAGCTAATATCTGGGGTTTACCTTCGGGAATGGCAGCCACAGCTAAAGCTACAGCAATCTTGAAATAGTAGATGGCACCGCGGATCCAGGATCCCCCATGGACGGGGTCATTGAAATGACCAATATTGATGATCCAAACGGCCACACAAATGAGGGAGATGACCTGAAGGGAGAGACAAGCAAAGGATACGGCATGAGATTTAAGTCAAATCTTTATAACTTGAAATAATATTGAAAATTAATATTTGGACATTCACCACTGAGTATCAGGTATGCCAGACCAGCAATGAGTGCAGGACACATCAGCTCATGTTCACCAGTCTTACCCACCTTGGAGAGCTGCTCTCCAAACTCATCCAGTTTCTGTTGCAGAGGCGTCTTCTCCTGCTCTGTGGCCGCCATCTGGTCACGAATCTTACCGATCTCAGTGGAGACACCGGTGGCAACTGCGATGCCAGTGGCTTTCCCGGCCGCGATGTTGGTGCCCTGCAGGAGTTGCAGAAAAGTTTAGAAGCTGCATTATCTTAGCAATTGTTAGATTATTTCAAGTCATATAGACTTTCATAAAGTTTTTAGGTGTTTTTTTAACCTGGTGTTCAGTGGAGGAACCAAAAAACAACAGAACAATTGTACTACTATAACACTGCTTTCCCTGAAAAGTTATAAAAAAATAAATCTGAATTTATGGCAGGAAAATATCTTCAAGAAATAGCAATTAGGGAATAGTACTGAAAATTGACAATAAATGAACATGGACTGGTCAAGAGTCAGTATTAGTCTATCTACTATTGGAAATTTATTAATTTTGACTACTATGGTTTCAAACAATTGCCATCGTCTTCAATTGTTATTAGGTAGAGTAAGGAGTGTAACATGGTGGCGTAATTAAAAAAAAATATGAAGCTACATTATCAGATCTTAAAGAAATACAAACTGCACTACATTTGTTGAAACAGGAGGTGAAGGTGATTAAAAAGCCTTAAAAGTTCTAAAATACCACAATGAAAATCTTGTGTATATTTAAATAACAGGGCAACGCATATTATCTTAAGAAATTATTTTTTTAATGTTTTTATTTTTAGTTTTATAAAGTAGTTGATACCATAATTATTGGCACTCAACTAATTACTATAAAGTGAATTAAATAAAAGCATTTTTCAAAAAGTTGATCAGAATGTGAACTTTGAACCCGTCAATGTGACTTCCTGTTTCCTTGAGGGACATATATGACTTGGGCCCATTTTTCAAAATGGGAAAAATCAGAGACCTCCTGGTCGATGTGTTAGATTGTGTAGTATGAGCATCATCTTCAATCGGTGGTGTCATACTGGCAAAAGATGGTTGGGTTTTCTAAAAGTTGGTATTGATTTGAATGATTTTTAAAACTCTAGCTGGGCTTGTAAAATGCGATGGATGCTGCGTACATCTCGAGAGAGGGTAAAGAATAGACTTACAGAGAACAGCATGTTCTTCTTGTCCTGGTTCACAGCTCGGGGGTCCGGAACAGCCTCAGTGTGCTTTATCACGCTCACAGACTCTCCTGAAGCACAACGATAAGTTAGAGCGATAAGTGAAGACATCAGAAGCTTTTTTTTTTTTTTTTTTGTCTATTTTTGATGACAGGCATACCAGTGAGAATGGACTGGTCCACACGCAGAGTGGTGGACTTGATGGAGATGATCCTGATGTCAGCTGGAACTTTGTCACCAACTATTGTCCGCACAATCAACAACAAGCAAAGACAGGAAGGCAAACACTTGGTTTACATTAAAATGCATAGACCGGTTAGATAACTTTGGGCTCCTTTTAATTTGCTCGATTTGCTGTGGAGATTTACAGCGCAAAGCACGGTAACAATCTGACAGCAGCATTCAGGATGAAGGGGGCAGGGGTGATTGACTGGTCTTAGCACTTTGGATGAATAGTGTTGTTGTTGAAAACCGATACCACTGTGAGAGTCAGAGGGAGAGAGAGACCTTGGGGAGATCATGACAGGAAAAGAACAGGTGGACGGGGAGAGACAGAGGACTGGGTCAATATCAAGTGCTTTCACAGTCGAGCTTCTCCACCCCTTTTTCTTTGTGCTTACCTTAAAAGGAGGGTGTCTCTTCTTTATAGATGGAACCACCAGCTAAGCAGCAATGTTTAAGAGGTTTGCAGCTTAACAAAGAGCCTTGTTCTGACTGGTCAAATCAAATGGCCTGATCTGTACGGAACTGAAAAACTCATATCATGCAAGTCCAAGAAGAGTCAAGGTGATTTATTATGTTTTTTGTACAAATGTCCGATAACAACGTCCAATTTTTTTATGCATATGAATATTTTTGCCCCAAGAACAGCCAAAATTTTTTACAAGCTATACAAGAATGGCATCCTCTTCCTCTCATTTGCCTTTTTGCTTTTGATAAGAGTTATTATTTCTTATAAACGTTTTCTGAAAAAAACTAGCATCTACTGGCTACAGAGTGAGTCTCAGATACCCTTGTTTGAACTTCACAATAATAAAAAGAACTAAAAAAACTCAAGTTTTGGAAAAAGATAAAGAAAATGCAGCTCATGTGGATGACAATTGCTACTGCACTAGAAGTTGTTTCTGTTGACATCTGTTAGCAGGGTCACAACAACACAGCATCATTTTTAATAAATGTAGGACTTACCAGAAACCTCCACCACATCCCCAGGAACAATCTCCCTGGCCTTGATCCTCTGCACACTCTTCCTGTCAGCCCTGTAAACTTTTCCCATCTCAGGCTCGTACTCCTTCAGGGCCTCGATGGCGCTCTCTGCATTCCGCTCCTGAAGCAGAAATTCACATTAATTACAACAGTGACTTCCTATGTCAGCCACTTGTCCAATCATATAGGAAAATGGAGGAATATGCAGTGTAAAGTTTATTGGGATGTGTATTTCATTGAGAGTTTAACACATAAGTTTATTATTGTGTGGAAGTGGAAAGATAGTGGTGGTGAGTTTTCTCATTTTAAATAAAACCTAAAAAAGCTGCGCAACCTGGTGCAACTGGTTTCTCCACATCTCACTGTGCGGATGATGAATTCAGGTTGATGCACAGATATGGAATAACATTGAGATTAAATTACACAGATCTGGACTTTATGAACTGATCAGGCGTCTTCTGGAGGGTGAGCTGCACTGGAATTTATGTTGTATTGCAGACTTCTTTTCAGATATGTATTTTTGGAAAAATAATTAAGAAGCACACAAAGTTATATTCCACTTCCAAATAATGAGCTAACTTGTGTTGGCGTGTCACATGAAATGCCTGTAGCCATACATTTAAGTTTAACATTGGACTGAAGTGAAGTCTGAAGAACATTTGTTTGACATCCAGCGTAGTACAGAGAAGAGCAGTGAACACTGCATCAGCCTGATTTAACAGAGAGCACAGGCTGGACTGATGTGATGTTCAGCTCAGTCTGTGGTTTTCTTCCAAGGCTACCCCGAACCGCCTCAAAGTGTAAAGCTCAACTTATGCCAGCTGTCTTCCCTCTCCATATCCTCCATGTGTGAACCCTTGTGCATAGTTTCCAAATGACTGATGCAAGGTTGTAAAGCACTCCCACTAAACCAAATGCCCACTTCAAACCTGTATTGTTACTGTGAACTGAGGAGACTATCAAGAAAAAAAAAACATCTGTTTAGACCTTCCAAGCAGCCGGGGCTGCAGGTCATCGCCTCGTTGTTCTGAACTTCAACCTCTTGACCTCTTGCTGATGTCACACCTCTCATTCTGGCTACCCTTGAGCCCTCTGGTAGAGGAGTGCGATGATAAAGGACACAAGGCCGGAACGGGTCGACAATGTATGTGATTTATTGTGCGTGACTGTTGCTAAGTTTGAGACTCTATTTAGGTGTGTGTGAAACACAGTGTGCAGGGGAAGCCACGTGCCCTTCATCCTTCAGACTGTGAATATGTCACTGTGTGTGTGTGTTGGGGTGTGTGTGCTCTCCGACTGACCTGCCACACCCCTACGATGGCATTGGCAATGAGGATGAGGAGGATGACGAAGGGCTCTACGAAGGCGGTAACTGTTTCTTCACCTTCCTCAAACCAAGCCAGCACCTGTGTCAGGCAGATGCAAAGGGTTAGGGCATGTTAGAATATTAGGTTAAAAAAAAATGACTCCAAATCATTTTAAATTCTGACAGCAGCACTCTTCTGTTCTGAAAGCAACAAATCTCAGAGACAGATTAGGTATTAACAATTAAAATACAGTATTTGACATTTTGGGTGAAAAATAATCAATCTGAATGACTAAACTTAAATGTATGCACTTTAAGTTAGATCTCTACTGTTTCTGTATTAATATGTAGAAAAAGATACAGTTCGCTACAATGATGCATTGCAAAACTGACCTGACTCTGGTGAAAAAGGTTAAAATTAAATTAAAACCTCATGTCCATTCACTGCCACCACTAAGAAAGTTGTGTCAAAAACTCAAAAAGGAGCATAATCTCACACTTTTACTTAAACTCTTTCCAAACACAAAAGTCCAGTCTTGAGTTTTGACTTCCTGTGCTTTGAAATTTCTAAAAATATGGAGAAAAAAAAATAACACACGAGCCAAACAAACATAACAACTATGAAAATTCAACCCTTTTTGTTTTCACAAATTCTGCTTTAGATTTTAAGTTACAGATGACTAAATAAAAGCAGAAAGTGGCACTTTGGCTTCAAACCAATAGTCAGTCCCATTGTCGATGTTAAACTTGCTAATGTTAGCACCATTCACTCTATTTTCACAAAGTTTACAGTTTCACAAAACTGTCATATTTTTATTTCTTTCGTTTCTTTTATTTTAAGCTAATCTATATTCAGTGTAGAATATTCAAGTTATGTATTGAGCAGGTTTTTATGCTTTTCTAATCCTAAGGTGGTTCTTATGTTAATAGTAGTGTTTTATCTACTCCATTTGTGTTTTTACAAATAATAGTTTAGATTTTAACATACAAATAAACAGATGGAGTGCAGACACATTTAAAACTGTGAAGTAGGACTTCAGCTTAGCGCTAACTTTATTGTTGTTAACAGTAACGGTTAGCTAGCTGGAGTTTTCTCATAGATCTTTTAAATAGTTTGTTTCCTGTCTTCCACTTTTTCACCATTTCTTCTTCTACCAAAAATGCGGACACAAAAAAATTATTGAAAGTGAGGGCAAGTCCTTTTATAAGCATGTACTGTTGGCTTACCCAATGACACAATATAGCCTATGAATAACAGCTAATATATTATGCATACTTACGTTTATACATAAGAGAACAATTGCGTAGTGCCATCGGAGCCAAACCTTACTTGAATAAGAAATACAATTTTAATATTGAGTCTCGAAACACAAAATCTCATTACACCACTATTATACACTGCTGATATTTAGCCTAAATCCTACAATTTGGAGTTCTATTTATTTCTTATTTTGATGTTGAAACAAACTATCAGTTTTAAAGAGAGTGTAATGTCACCCTAACCTTAACCCTAACCCTATCCCTAACCCTACCCCTAACCTTAACCCTACCCCTAACCTTATGACTAACCCTAACCCTAACCTTAACCCTAAACCTAACCCCAACCTTAACCCTAAACTTAACCCTAACATTAACCCTAACCCTAACCTTAACCCTAACCCTTCTTTTAAAGTCCAGTAAGCCTTTCTTTCACACAATACTTTGGATACACGTCAGTTTGTATATCTGGAAGATATACAAGGATTTCCAGAGAAAGTCTTGGTATATCTAAACTGATGATTATAAAAATTACAGGTCAAAAGTTACTACACTTTTGATCTCTAATAGAAAGCCTACTATTTGACAAGAAACCAATGTGACATGTCTTGCTGTTAACTAATGGACTATGCCTGTTTATAATGGCTTGTAAACTGTTTGAGGCTGCATTACTGACAGATTTAAAGCGTTTATAGCGCAATCTTATTGTAAAGTGGTACTTGTAGTTTTGTTAACTGAAGCAGTAATTTGCCTCAGTAATGATCCTTTGGTGGATCAAATGACAGTTGTCTCTTATGTCATCCAATGTGTGAAATGTCTCGCCATATGTACCACGTGACTCATTTTGTAATCTATAGCTTAACACATGCCGTCCCTCTGTGAGCGGGACACCCACCTTACAAAGGCAGGGCTGTTTCGGAAAGGCTCCGTGTTGACATTGACACAGATTAGTTGCAGGCCAGTGGAGCACAGGCCGAACCTTGACGATAAAAACAAAAATGGAGTCTTCCCATCCAACCTTTGGATCGCTCAGTTTTTCCCTTTGCATCCTAATTTGCCTCGTTTCCACTTGCTGTCCCTCCTTATTCTCCCATCTTTTCTCACCTCTCTTATTTGAAAATAGCCCCTTATTGCTCCCTCCCTGCAGTCTGTCTTCACGGTGCTCATCTTCAAACACACAATGGATCTCCAGAGTGAGCATCAGAGCCTGTCAGCACGTTGCAGTGACATAACATTCCTGTGTGTATGAATAGGATGAGCATGTATCTGCAGTATTTAGTGTTCTCTTTTTTAGAAACTGTATATGACTCTCAATCAATTGCTATCATTTGTCATCGTACCGAACAATGCCATTGTGCAACCCAATCCCCAGCCACCCCTCCTTCTGCGCCCTCCTCTCTGTCTTTTCATCTCTCCTGCTGCTGCAAGCCATCCCTCGTTCCGAACATCCTTGACCTTTGTCCAAGGATACTGTTTCTCGTCCTGGCTTGAGACTTTCTTAAAATAAAGCCTGTAACATGCAAATGTACTAGAACATACTGCCACTCACTTTCTGTCTTCCTCTTTATCTTGCTCTCTCTCTCTCTCTCTCTCTCTCTCTCTCTCTCTTTTTTTTATTTGTTCCACACACAGCCGTCAGGCCTTCTAGGGCCACAGCGACAGCTGTAAGGGAGGCCGGAGGGCAGAGACTGAGGATTAAGACAATGTGTGCAACGCGCTGTCCTTAATAAAACCATAGCAGAGAGAGCAGCAGCAGAGAGGGAGAGAGGGATTCCTTGTGTAAATGAGAGTGTATCCAAAAGTAATTTAATATCTCGGTGATGTACATGCTGTATTTGGCCGCCTGAGTGTGTGTTTCTCTTTACCACAGAGATAACAGGTGAGAGCTGAATGCTCAGAACTGCACCTCGGTTTTATAATTAGTTTTCATCAATATGTTTTATAAGACTCAAAGATTTGTTTGCGTGATCTACTAAGATTAATAATGCGTCTTTACAGTGGAAATCAAATATTTACATACACTGTGTAGAAAACATTCCTGTTATTGTCAGAGTCTTGTGTAATTGCACTGCTTTTGATTTAGGTGGGTTAGGACTTACTGAATGCCAGAATAATAATACTAAACTTTTAATTATTTCTTCATCGTGTAAAGTTTTCATACATCAAGATTGCAGTTCTTTTGAACAATTAGAGGGTTTTGTCAGCTGCTCAAAGTCTACATAAAACGTTTGTAAATAGACAGAGATCTGTTTAAAGGTAAAACCTCAGATGCACTGCTTCCTTGAGTGACGTCATGGGAAAATCAAAGAACTCAGGCAAGATGTCAAGATGAGAATTGTGGATCTGGCTGAAGCTGGTATGTTTAGTAAAATTAGTACTGTAGCTGCTTGGAGTGTAAAATTACTCAGAGATGTATAAGCTTATCCTACCAAAAAAAAAAAAAAAAAAGATAAAAAGCCAGATTATAGTTTTCAAATGCACATGGGCCTTAGTTTTTGGAAACATGCCCTGTTTTCTGAAGAAAGCAAAATTTTGTATCTGGCTACAAAGATTATGGGTAGCCATATTTAGAGGAAATAAGTTAAACCATGTAGACCTGAGAACTCTTTCCCAACTGTGAAGTGCAGGGGAAGCAGGATTACATTGTTAGGATATTCTACTGCAGGAGGGACCGGTGCGCTTCATAAAATATATGGCATCATAAGTGTAGAACATAATGCAAATGTACGCAACATCTTAAGAAGTTAAAGCTGAGGAAAAACGGATCTTCAATAGCAAACAGTCCAAAGATTTAAAATGTCGTTTAAGGACAATGATGTTAATGTTTTTGTCCTTATCACAACCTCAAAGAAAATTTGTGGGCAGAGCTGAAAAGGAAGGTGATTTACAAACCTCCCCCAGTTACCACAGTTCTGTCAGGAGGTATGAGCCAAAGTTACAGAAAACGACTGAGATAAGGTTGAAGAAGGACGATCAAAACCCATGACCCATGTCATAGAAATTAGAATGAAATTCCAGCAAATACTGTGACAATGTCTGTAAACCTTCAAAGTCAAAATCTCTTTTAGCAAACAGAGGTAATTTTGGAAAGCCTAAAATTACTAAGGCTCCTCCAGGACAAGTTGTTCAACACCTGATTTCAATGAGCTGCTCCCCAATCCAGTAACATTTCCATTTTTAATAAAGTCAAGCGTATTATAAAAATATTCCTATAAATCGTGCTGTTTATTAAAACAAAAAAAACCTTATTAAATGAACAAGCCTTAAAACACCCTAGAGTTAGTGCATGCACAACAATCA
The DNA here is from genome assembly GCA_903067095.1 of Girardinus metallicus. NCBI lineage: Eukaryota > Metazoa > Chordata > Actinopteri > Cyprinodontiformes > Poeciliidae > Girardinus > Girardinus metallicus. The sequence continues at coordinate 76,102 of CAEGAE010002247.1, forward strand.
GTCTGTCATCATTACACATACATTTTGCAGGATACTACTAACACAGCACTGCTTGCCTATTTATCCAACAAATTAAGGTTTTTTACACATTACAATAACTTTCACAGTGAAAAAGCAACTGACTGCTGCAGCTGTGTAACTCACACATACATCTGCCATAAGTTCATAATTATAATTTTCAGACATTGTTTACATCCTGATTTCCCTCTGGATTCTGCTGGTGCATAATTATGACACATGTCATAAATGACATAAAAGTCAGATTAAATGCAACATGACCGTTCTGACTGCAAATGCCTTGGAAACAAATGGATGCAAATCCAGTTAAGCACCACATAAGGAAGTGGCACAAATCAGATTTTTTTGGGCGGGTGAAAAGATCAGAATTGGGACATTTAGACTGTCAAGCATATTCCTGTGGTGTAAATGTAGCCTAAGCTAACGTTAACTTGGCACAGAGTAAGGCTGTTCTGCAGGATACAGTGTATGCTACTGGCAAAAAAAAGGAGCTAAACTAAATAAAGCAAACAAGTGGATGAAGCTCAGTGATTTCTCATGAAACATTTGGAGATCTTAGTCATGTTTTAAACTTCGTCATAAATCTCCTCCTCCATTATAAAAGCCTCAGGTTTAACACAATATTAAGAGTGAAGCTACTGCCCAAATGAAAACACACTGATACAGATGCATCATGGGATGTCAGCAAAATAAAATAAAAAATAAAAAAAAACATGCATGAACTCACAAAGGAGATGCATGCAGCCAGAAGGAGGATTCTGACCAACAGGTCCTCAAACTGCTCCACCACCAACTCCCAGATACTCTTTCCTGATAAACAGAAAACACACTGATTTAAATATGCACTGGTACAGATTGTGTTCATGTGCCTAAACTGTACAAATTAGGGTGTTTGTACATGCAAAACCAATGACGTGGCTTTTAAGAAAGCCATGTAAAGCTACATAGCCTTGTTTAAAAGTCATAATCGTCTATCAGCGCTTGTTTATGTTAAGTGCAGCAAATATGCGATCCATGCACCCAGCAGGGGACATCTCCTGCAACAATGTGCGGTAATGGCGTATTATTAGCTGTGTGGGGACGCTCCAGGTGTTAAGCAAATGACCACAATAGCTGTCATCACAGGAAGTGAGCGGGACAGGTGTGTCCGGGTGGCTTCACGGTGAGGGATGCACTTTGATGGACAGAACATGCGATCCAGACACAGATGAGAGAGCAACAGGTGTGTAGGTGGACTCACCCTCCTCTGCTGGCAGCTCTGTAGGTTAGAACAGAACAGAAAATATGAATGAAAGACGTACATTTACTGTCTCTATAGATTCAGAGGGATTAAATGGCAACGAGAGGATATTTTACTTGGCTTACACAGATGCTAAGCTCAACAATTAACTTCCTTTAATCATGCACACTCATGCAGCTAAAATGTTCTTTGGTGGAAAATTTTGGTTTTGAATTCAGAATGGGTTTCTCTGAGTCGCATCTCACTGCCTGACTCTGCAGAGGTTGAACTGAAAACGGTGTAAAATTGATTGACACACTGTCATAGCATTCCCAACAGTTTACAGCCAGTAGTCGAGCTGAGAAACATGACACCAAAATGTGCTTGCTTCATAAACGTAACCACCCAGCATTTGTCACACATACGCACACCCACGCGCACGCACACAGCTGGTGTATTTGTCAATCCTTAAACACTTCTCCGTCTTCCTCCTCTGTTTTTTCATCCCTCCATCTCTGCTCGTGTGATGCTCAGGCACCACAACAAATCCAATGAAAGAATAAATGATAAAAAAAAATCTCATCATTCACTGCCTCTTTGTCCCGGCCTCCTGTTTCTTTCTCTCCCTCACCGTTGAAGCCATACTTTTCCAGGTTCTTCTTCACCTGCTCAGGCGGCAAGCCCGTCTCTTCTGTGACTCCAAAGTAGGCCAGAACTTCGGCCGACTCTTTGGTGTGCGCGTTCTCCATCCTTGGCAGAAACGGAGAGGCTTCGGGAGAAAAACAGAAACACTCACATCAACCCGACAGGTTCAACTGGGAGACAACTGAGGTAAAAAAAATAAATTAAAAAATAAAAAAAAATAAAATGTTGATTCACCCACCACTTTCTTGAGTGAGGGATTGGGATTATGAACCGGAGACCCCCCCCTGTGCTGCTCTCTCTCTCTCTGGGCTGTTCCTCTCCTCCTGGACTGACAGAAAGTGCAACCTGGCAAACTTTCTTGAAAAGTTTTATACAGATGAAAAACTGGCCCCATTGGTGCTCACTCCACACGCGCTCTCTGCTCATTGGATGGGAACGTCCTAAATAGGTGGGAAGGGATTGCCCAGTGGCAAAGAATAGGCAGAGGGGAGGTGGACAGGGTGGGCGAGGGCAACAACTGCAGAGGGGTCCACGACCCGGCGGGCTGGAAATAAGATGTGATGAAGAGAGGTTGCACAGTTAGAACAAAGACAAGAGGAAGGGACACTGATGGGCACATGTGGGCTCACGTGTCAGCAGAGACACGGACACTCAGCTAATAAATGAACGGACGCTCAGCGAGATTTACAGTCATTCATACTCCATGAACTTTTTATTTTTTTTTTTTACAATTTGTTGTTTTGCAAACACAAAATTCAATGTGTCTTATTGGGAATTTGTGAGTTGCCCTGGGTATTCACACGACGTACCACTTCTACACGTCTAAAGTAGAAGTGAAAAGTTAGATTTTGTTTTCAGCCTCTATGTGTAATTTAAATCCATTAAAAATGCAGCTCTTCTGCTAAGGTTTTGGAGGTTTGCTAGAGAATATCAGTAAAAATTTGCGTCATAGGAACACCTAGGGGGAGATGCAGCTATCCACAGCTCAGCGGGGAAACAAAAAGCTTGACAGGATAGCTATAGGTCGTCCCAAATATCCATCTGCTGCTAAAAGAAAGCCATTATAAGTCTTGTTTGCTATTTGCCACAAGCCCAGCAGGAAGCATGTGGAAGTAGGTACTCTGGTTAGGTAAGACAAAATTAAACTTTTTGACCTAACAACCCTGTTCGAGAGACAAGATTCTCAACTCAACAACAACTTGAGTTGTTGAGTGAAATGGTTTAGATCAAAGTTTAGTCATCTGGTAGAGTGGCCCAGTCAAAGTCTAGTCCTAATTAGTTGTCAGGAACTAACTGATGTTCACAGATAGCCTCCATGCATTCTGACTGAATATGAGCTTTTCTGCAAAAAAAGCGGCAAAATTTCAGTCTAGATGTCCAAACCCGAGGAGACAGCACACCTTGTTTCCCTTTTCCTCAACTTCAAAATGATGCTTTGAGACACTGTGTCACATAAAAACCCAATAAAATGAATTGAAGTTTATGATCAAAACTCCAAATCAAGCTCTTGAAGGAGGGGGGGGGGGGGGACTGGGGATAAATTAACACACTGGCGGGGGAGACAAGAAAAGAAATGTTAGTTCACTTTCTGTCTGAGAATAAAGAAAACGTTCTGCTACAAGCAATCACCCACTTTCCATAAAAAGTGAAACCTCTGCCATAACTGCATGTTTTATGATCACATTGGACCTGCTTCACTTTCTGAGCCACTGTTCTGTGGCGGTCCACAGTCGCTGGATGGCACAAATGAAGGTGGCTCACTGACATTTCGCTCAATCCACTGCAGAGATCGGGTTGCTGCTGCTCATTCTGAGGCCTGAGCTCTAATGCTAATAAAGCAAAGCAGTGATAATGCCATGCCCTGTTACACACTCTCCCCCCCACAACCTCTCCCACACACACACACGCACATCCACCCACTGGAACCAGCATGCAGGCAGATGGCGCTTCTTGAAACAAAGTTTGGAATGATTACTAAGAAAGAATGAAAAAGGGTTGGAACATTAACGCAGAATAAACGAGCCAATAAGTCCCTTTATTAAATAGTAATTGGGTTAACATGACTGACTTCATTTGACTTTCATTAAGAAATATTCTCAAGAATTGACCTTTGTCCTCTGCAACTAAGATTTGACCCCATAACGACTCTCATAACATTTAATTCAAAGGTCAGACGTGAATATCGCTTGTGTTTGTTAATCTGTATGGCTTTCTTACATATATGTATATTTAAGACTGGTTATTTCCTTATTCATGATGATTCTTGACTAGCTAATTATTTTATGTAACAAAATGCCCAAAAATTGAGAAAATATCTTAATTTCTCACAAAGTGCAGCTGTGATGCCAATCAGTACAGCATACACTTTACTTTTAAGGTGACAGAATGATAATATCAAAGTCTCAAACCGACAGATGCTTAATTTTATTAAAAATATTTTAAAGTTTTGTTTTTTGTGTTTTAAGTTAAGACGTTTAATTAATTATTGCCTCTGCAACTACAGATATGGGCACATTAGGGTGAGTAGCTACAGTATGGTCCATTTCCTAGCTTATGAAAATCAACACACATTTCATATGATTAAACGGTATGTTCTCTTGTCTTTCCCATTTTAAAGACCGGCTAAAAGAAACTGGGTTCTGTGTCACATCATATTTATGCCCTACAGAAACAGGAAGTGGTGGATTGTGAATCAGTAAGTTTTAGTGATATGTTATCTTCTTGTAGCCCTTTACTGACGTTTACTTGAATGGCATGTTGTCATGGCGATATCCAATTTAAAGAGGAGCTAAGGAACATTGGGGTCTCTGTTATGTTGTACCACAGCATAACAGTTATGGATTAACAATTGGAGGCTGCTAAACACTCTGATCAATATAAAAACTAAAATATGATTTAAAATCGAGAAGTTTTATTCAGTTTTCAGGAGTTTTTAGGGAAGGGGGGATTACTTATTTTGAGAATTAATGTTGTAAAAATAAAGGTGGTCTTTTACTAAGATTATCAGTGTGACATACTGCAAGAAAAATTATTTACACTTAAGTTATTCACACATGAGCACCACAATAGGTCAAGGACTATTACAGATAGCCATAAATGATTGCTGCTTATGGAGAATTTTATGGATGCTATCTTTACCGCCGCTGTGCTTTTATCATTTTTACTGTAATAGTTAAATTATCTTGCCCAAGAAAATACAAATAGATATTGCAAATGTTCTCACTCACAGCCAATAGATATTTAATTTACTTTTGAAGGGCAAACATAATATCAAAATGATCTAAATAGGATAAAAACAACAATGTCCCTGACAAATTATAAAAATCATTCACTCAAGTTTTAAGATAATTTAAGTTATTTGCTGTCACCCGAGCCATGAGTATTTGTGGGTTTAATATTTACAAAAGCAAAATAAACTCAGTGAAACATTACAGTGCAGATTTAAATTTTCATGGTAGAGAGGAATTATTGCTGCCAAAAATTAAATTGAAGGTGGAGCATAAATATCATTAGATAAAATTCAATTTAATTTAATTTAATTTTATTTAAGGCAGAGACATTAGATGTCAAAACTTCTGAACAAAACTAGGCTAAAATCACCTGAAACAAGGATTGTAAAATAAATGGGTAATGTTTCTGTTCCATATTAGCTTCGTTGTTTGTCTTATTTACCTTTTTGTTCTCTCTGTCGCCACTCTTTTCATTCCTTTGTACCATGAAATTGTTATTTACACACTGATTTCTGACTGGAATTAGTCTGTCTCATTCTTGACGTAGCCAATGAGAGGACCGGCTCGTTGACTGTCTGGTCGGTGTGGGAGGGAACCAGCTGGATGATCGATACAGGATGAGAGCCAACAGCAGTATCACTGTGTGTATCAGTGAAAGTGTGTGTTGCATATAGTGTGTGCATTGTACAGTATAATTAGCTGAGGCCAGGCAGCTGCAGCATGAAGTGCCTCACTGTAACTGTACCTATAGCAGCAGTTGTGCTCCTCTGGTATAAATAGTGTGGCGGGCATGTCGGCAGGCAGCTATGACACAACGGCAGAACTTCAATGTTCTTTTGGGAAGCTTTGAGAATGTGACACCATCCAGGAGAGGAACACTGCAGACGTTGCTCTGACGCTCGAAGGTTACATCAAGGTGCAGATATGCTCGTGCTGTCGTAGTCGCACTAATCCCCAGCTATCATTTCTAATCTTTTCATGAATAAGAAAAGCATTTGTTGACTTTCTTCCTAGGTATTTTGGTTTCCTTTCTAAGAATCAGAAAAGGTCACTTGGGTCGATAAACGACGGATGCTGCTCAGTTTGTTAACGCGGGTCAGTTGAGCTTCTCTCCTAAAGATGTATCTATAACTTCTCTCTTAAACTTGTGTTTTTGGCTTTATTTACTCTTCTTTTCTCGTCATCTTCGATCCAGATGCTGCCAATCCGACCCAAAGCACAACACTACCACCACAATATTGGACAGACTATTTGATGACCAAAGTTTATACTTTATACTTCCACATTCACATATGTAAAAACTCAGTCATGCAGAACTTTTACAGTCTTTGTGGGAATGACTCCATGACATACTAATGAAGGCTGTTTTTTTATTTAAAGTTTCCTTTTCTGACTGCTCCTTTACTGTTCCACTGTGCTTCTGGATTTTGGCCCAATCTGTAGTAAACATCAGACAGCTGGTAGTGTACTTGTTGGAGAGCACTGGGTTTTTCTCCTTCCAGCCATGTCATAAACACTGGTGTATTTCAGTAGTCTCTCCACGGTGTACTTACTTGACCATAAACACCTTTGCCTGCTCCACACTTCCATCAGATGTGATGTAAACACAAACCTTTTGGCAGCTCTTGGGTCTAATCTACAAACTGCAAAACAGACACTGTAGCGTCTGTTTTCCCCGCGTGTCAGCCTAAAAATCAAGGCTGACCTGTCGAATCTAACTACTACCTGTTTCATCAACCTTCAGGAGCTGCCGTGCTGTGCAGCCGGTTCATCGCTTTTCCCACAATGTGCCCTGAAAATCTTCCCTTGGAGCCAAACCAGGAGGAGACGGAGTCTGAAGGAAGTGTGTCTCTGTCAACATAAACTGAGGAAAGGCTCCAGGCTCTCGTGTTGCCTTGTTATGTCACCAGATCTCGAGGAGAGCTCCGGCTCATCCTTCCTCTCCGTTCCAAGGAGATATCGTAAATTATCAAAAAGGCTGTTCCTCTTTCGATGACATGCTTGGACTTTGCGTTAAACCAAACCCAGTAGGACCCAAGACAAACATGCATGTCATCACGACACCATAGCATCTTTAATAGGGTTTAATGGAATGTTTATAGGAGCGCTCAGTCACAACGTCCAAAAATGTTTGATTAGTCATGACTTCTGTTTTCCATTGTGTATGAATTTGGCTCTTTTTAAAGCAGATAAATATTTCTGGAACTAAAAACTAAAATATTTCTGGAAAGGGACCTATATATATATATATATATCTATAGATATATATATATATCTATAGATATATATATATCTATAGATATATATATATATCTATATCTATATATATATAGATATATATCTATATCTATATCTATATATATATAGATATAGATATAGATATATATCTATATATATA
>CAEGAE010002254.1:0-37611 GCA_903067095.1 Girardinus metallicus
TGAGTGTGCGTGAGTGTGTGCATGTTTGAAAATCCACCAGGCTTGCTCTGGCTTTCTCCAAAGGGATCCTGCTGTCGGCTCAAATCAACGTCCTCTTCCCATGAGTGAACACACTAATCCATTTGTGTATCTGAGTACATGTTGTGTGTGCGTCTGCGTGTGTATGTAAGCATGCTAATCCAGGGGAGGGCCCTGCCTAACACTCCATGAAAACACTCCATTCACCAGCAATTAGAGGCAGGGGCCCTGGGCCTGGCACTATGCTTCCACTGGGAGAGGGGGAGACAAAGGAGGAGTGGAGAGGAGGCAGAGTTGAGGCTACCAGAGGGACAAGAGGAGGGGCACACCTCTCAGACACTTGCATCGTTCTTATGGTATAAGAGATGAATGAAGGAATGACTGTGAACTGTCAAATGCTGTATTTGTAAAGTCGCTGATGTACTGCATTCAGATATTACTGAGGTTTGAAAAAGTCCATTTCAGAAATATTGCTACCTCTTGAAACAGTTTATACTGTAGAATAGAAATATCCTCAATATTGGGGACAATAAAATATATTTTTATTATTATCACATAAACAGAAACTTTAATATATTTTACTTGGATTTTATGTGATAAATGAACACAATTGAGAAGCAGAAGGGAAATGGGACATGTTTTATGTACCTTTTATATTGTGCCCCTTTTACTAGTTTACACCTAAATAAAATCCAGAGAAATCAGCTGCCGTCCAAAGGCACCAAAGTGTGTTCAATTTAATCTCAGTATAACTAAAGCTACTCTCTTAAGGCCTTAATGTACAAACATTGTGAAGGTCAAGGAACACAGCAGAAAACCAAACAATAAACTTGATTAGAAGTCCAAACAGAGCAAGGTCTGACCACAAACCATGGCTATCCACCTAAAATGAGCAATGAAAAGCAGATTCGGTAACTCTGGAGGAACAGCCAGAGCTACTATAGAATAGCACAGAACAGTGTTTATTTGTCCTGCTGGCATGAATTCAATTTTAACCTGTGTGAACAGAAACTGCTGCTAACCGTGATCAAGCACCTGATCTGATTTGTGTCTTCCAACCTCAGCTTGGCCACCATTGCTTTATTCATATGGTTTTGAAATGCAGTCATGTTCCACACACAGACCAGTAGAGATGACCTTTACATGACACTGTTGTTGTATGCGGTTTATGTAATTAAACTTTGGCTAACTTAGACCGGATTATCTGGCAAGACAAAGCAAAGCTGAAACTTGCTGCTTCAGAGAAAGCAATGCCAACAGAAGCTTTGGATCTCTGTCTTTATGTCTGGGGTCGGTTCGTTCTGTAGCTTCAGTTTTAATGAGTGATGTCATTCATAAATGTAGACTGATCTTTATCCAGGGAGAGGCTTTACAGAGAAACACATTTGGACAAAGCCATAGTTGTGCTTTCACAGTCTGGAGGTGATCTCTGCTGAATGCAACATCTTTCTTCCCTTAAAGTGCGCTTGGGGACAGGAATCATCTCAGTGTCACTGCGCCTGTCATTTTTTTTTGTTACTGTTATATTATTTGTGTGCGTATACATGCGTGTGTGTGCAGTTTGGTGTTTGAATGGCCACAGCAGCTGTGACTCCTGGTCAATAATCATGTAAAACATTAATGGCATCAAAAGTAAACAACGACAACCTCTTTTGATTTAAAAATATTTACATTTTAGTAACTTGTAAAATTTCACTTGCCTTGCTCTTTAGGTAGGACTTCAATAAAGGGTGAATGAGGTGTATAGTAAGTTAGAAACAAAAGGTGGACTAAGTACACTTAATTACAACTAAATAATGTAGGAATGGTTTTAAGAAAGAGAAATACCCTTCATGCATGTGTATATTATAGAGCTAAACAAAAAATTATCCTTAATCCTGGAAGACTTGGATTTAAAATTATTTTAATTCAAACAATGAGTTTGTTTCTGATAGTGAATGAGACGAACACCTCAAAACAGATTTAAAACCTATTTAGAAAGGAGAATTAATTAGAAAAGAAAAAATAAATCTGTTATTTAGATTTCATTAAAAAACAGATGTTGGACGGCATCTGCTCCATCACCCTAATATTTAGCATCCTCCACTTATTCTTTTATTCTTAGATTCAATCTCTAGCTAGACTACTCCAAAACATTAATATTAATTACAATAAGAACTTGTTTGCTCAATTTAGAAAAAATAATTTCAGCATAACTCTTCAGGGGTATGAATAATTTTTAGCTTATCTAACTAGCTTAACTATTTTTCAGTTTGAGGTGAATTAGCTAAAAAAAAAATTTTTTTTTACTTCATTATGTAATTCAGGTTACATTATTCTTAACAACTTTATTGATTATTACACCAACTTATTTTCAAGAGTGAATGATTTTAGAAGTTTTAATCAATTACTATTGTAATAAAGCTTTGTTATTGTCTATCCAACATGGATGTAACTTTCATTAAGTTAAAGTATATATGTGTAGCCAATAAAAATTGATTACAATGAACCAGTATTGTGGATTTACAGGCAGAGAACATAAAAAGTGACAATCCCCTCAAAGCAAGTTAAAGGACACACTTTAGATGATTTTTTTCCTTCAGTTCAGTTTGTCTATAGCACCATTACACAACCAAGAGTGATCTCAATTAGACTTTATGCTGCATTCAATTTATTGGCGGGCAGATCTGGCAGTGATGTCACAAACAAGTTAAGATTGTTCTTGTTGCAAATCAGAATGCAGAAAATAGGGATTTCTTCATTGTTGTTGTGCAAACTATTTAACCAGTAGAAGATGCTACATTCTGTCTTTCTATTTCATGCGTTAAACCACAAAGCAGATGTTGTCAAACAGATAGCTTACAGTATTGTATATGTCAATGGTTCACTGAGATGCAAAGTGTCAGAAGTAGTAAATAGTTTACAACTGGAAACTTTCATTGCAATCTATATATGTAACATCTGTATTGGATACAAAACTCAGGGCTGCCCAGCAAGCTCCCACTTTTCCAGTTGAAGTTCTGACTTCAGGGGGACACTAGACACTTGTAAAATCTGTCCTCTGGGTACAAACAGAAACCAAAAGGTCAAATTACATGCTGATCAGCTCAGTCTAAATCATCGATTACATACTGAATCTTGGCTGTTGTCTTTCTAGGACTCAATATATTCCACTTATCTCCAGAACAAAAAGCATATGTTTTTGTTCACTTTAAATTGTTTTTGCGTTTCAGTGCTTTAATGAGTGATTGAGTTTCTGTCTCTATGATTGACTTGTGATTTGTCCATGATGTGCCCCATCCCCAAACACATTAAGTTCTGGGGTTGGCCTCAGCCCCCCCTCCCCCCCAACAACAATCAGGACAAAACAGCTATGGATGGATGTATAAATAGATATATGAATGAATGGATGAATACATAACACCTCCATGAATACTCAGTACTGCTAAATTTTGTCTTCCAATCATTGCCTAGGACCATAACCTTGAAAATAGTTGGAAACATTCTCTCCACTTTTTCATTGCTATTTATGTTGACAGCACCTTGACTGCTTAAGACGCTCAATCTATCAAAGCCTTTCTGCTTGTTTCAAAACTGTCTCAGTGGCTCTTACAGAAACAAAAAAGTGCCTTTAAACATGAATGAAACAGTATTGCTTTTGAACTCGCAGGTCGCTGGCAATACCCTCCTCCCCTCTCAAGTCGTCGCTTCTCCTTCATCCTGTCTTTTCTGCCTTCTTAAATTTTTAATGCTTGTTCCTGAATAGGTTTGTAATAAAGAATAGGTACAGTAAGTAGCATAAAATATTGATTTTGTACATTTCCTTATGAATTTTTATTCTGTGGAATGATTAAATTTTTCATATTTCGTGCACTTGGGAGATTTCTGATAAATTCATCTCAGTTTATTGTGTGTGAGCACAGAACTGGTGTTCCCAATTTAGAGGAATGAATAATGCAGCCCGGGGCCTGCGTGCCTATGAGTTTGTGTGAGACTTCATAATGCCAGGTTCAGGTGTATGCTGCTTGCTCTTAAAAGTTGGATGCAAGTGTGTTTTTGAGCTTAGCAAAGAGATTTTTCTACGCCTTTGACAAAATGCTTTTGAGGTTGTTTAGCCAGCACAAATGGCAGAGCAAGTTGTACGTATGTGTACACATGATGTTGGTATCTCTTTTTCTGGGACTGGCTATGAAGGGCTAATTAGCACAATAATTTGATTAGCTATGCAGACCAGTGGCCACTGGTTCCCTAAAGAGGCAGGGGAGGAGTGAATGGATGAAAAATTTAAAGGGAAAATATAATTTCATTCTATTTATCTCAGCTACTGTGCTTAGATGGTGACTCTCAGCATTTGTCAGATGATTTTAAAGTACTACTTTAAATCAGTTTGCAGCTGCCTTAAGGAAGCTCACTGACACAGCCTTTGGTACATACACCGGTCTTGTTTTGCTTAAACAAAATACATGCAGAGAATTTTACCATACAGGCCAAAACTTTGGTCTACTCGATAAGAACTGCAAAATATAGAATCAAGTGTATGCCCTTTTGTTTATTACAAAAATTAAAGAGAAACTGGTTTACAACTTTTCAGTTTGGGCTTATAGTTGATTCTAATTACATATTTTTATCCCAAAAGTTAAGAAAATAGTTGAAAAAAAAAAGAACCTGGGAGGTACGCAAAGATTTATACGGCGACGTGTCCATAAAAGACGAAGAGGAAATCTTAAAACATAAGCATGGAGACCTAGTAGACTGGAATTCTACCCACATATTTAAGAGCGCTGTGGCAAGTCTGACGTTTGCCATGATTGAGAATGTCAGCATTTGACAAAATTTATAATACAGAAAACTAAGATAACATAATGACATAATGCCATTTCTGCTCTTGGCCAGCATCGTTACTCTGTCACCGACTCTGTCACCAAAATGCTAATGTTAGCCTTTTAGTGGGGTTTAAAGTGAATGGAAGCAGCTGAAAGTCACTTTTGTCCACCTGACTGACGCTATGCCAATAAGTAGCTACACATCCATTGCCATATCCCCAATAGATAGGTTGCTTTGTCAAAAAACAATCTGTTTTCTGCTTGAAATGCTTGAAAGCAGTGCTCTGCAGACTGTTCATCATTCATTTAATAGTGTTTCTGTTCTTGAGAGGTTCTCCTCCAAAGGCTCTTCATGTTTTAGAAAAGCTTGTTTTAAACTTAAACTTATCTGCTTCAAAAACCATGTAAAGCCTGATTTGGATTTTTTGTGTGGTTTACTGCTTTTTTTTTTAGGCTTTCTAACTCTAAGATACAATATTTGCTTTTTATTAATAAACAAAATGTCTTAAAATCGTCCCATGCAACATCCTCTTTGAATTGAGATGCTTAAACTAATATCAAAGAGCAACACATATATAGGGATTTCTTCATTGTTGTTGTGCAAACTATATCATTGGATTCAGTAAGAATTGTGATTGCACACTGGTAAAAAGATAAAAGAAAAAACAGTCATTTCTTGGATAAGATGCCAAAGGGAGAAGAGACCTTTCTTTATAAGTGAACTGTGAAGCGATTGTGTTTTGAAGGGACCTTGAGCGTGAGTTTGAACTGGATCGATGGATGTTCAAGAAAGCCAATGGTGATCAATGAGAATAGATTTAGCGGGGAATGTGTGTGCGTTGCAGCTCTATAGCAACTGAATCTGTTGAAATAGGCTTTATGAATATTAAGCAGCATCCAGGGTCGATACCAGGGACAGAGATGCTATAGTCAACAGGGGAACTCTGTGTTCATCTGGAGCATGGGTGAATGCAAAATAAATAAATATATACATAAAATTCTAACTGGTTTCAAACAAAGTAATTGACTTTTCTAACGAATAGTTCCCTGAAAAATAAATGCAGTCATCAAACACAAACACTGCCTAAACCTTGTCCACCTCCAGCACACACACACCCAGACCCCTATTGCTGACAAGCTGAGTGGTGATGGGAGAGCATAGTAAATAAATGAATAAGCAGACAAAGCGTGTTTACAGTGCAATGTGACCTCTCTCCCAATATCAGCCAGGCTCTCTGTGCACCCCCAGCGGATGAACTTGAGGCCTGTTCAAGGGTATATTTGTATAATAATAAGCGCAGAGTGTGTCTGCGTGTGTTTGCAGGTGGGTGGGTGAATGAATGACTGAGTGAAAAATATACCAGCTATTAAGGAAACAAATTGGGCTGGCGTTACCCTGCTTTAGTTGAGTGTGGGGTGGTGTCACTAATATGTTCTGACATGCTCCCTCAAGACCTGAGGAGACTTGTGTGTATATATGTGTCTCTGCTTCTTATCGCATGTGTGATACACATTTCAGTAGCTTTTCAGTAGCAATTTTTGAAGTGCAGTGTCTATGAAGATTCATTATTTATCTTTACTTAATGCTAACACAGTTGGTCATTTTATGTATTCAGTTAAAATGTATGATCTATCTCAGGACTTATGTTTAATTAAAAGATTTTGTTTCCAATTCCTAAATTCTTTCTCCTCTTGTTCAAATTTTCCATATTTCTTGTTATGTTTAAGTCTTGGCTTGTCATAAAATTGTTCACTCTTGCAAATGTAAATGTCATTCTGTGCAGTAAAATGTTTTTAAAATGAAATTGTTTCTGAAAATAATCTTTGATGTTTCGCCCAGGCTACATTAAATGGAGCTGGATGCCTCCCCCACTGCTCTAGGGTCACATCTGACGGTCACATCCCTGTATTTGGCGCCTTCAGAAATGGACACGGCTCTGCATGAGAACCCTGTCTGGTCTACAGTGATGTAGCCCTACACACAACAATCTAAAATGTGCTGCATATTGTGACACATTTTATCAGAACTTGAATTAACTTCTTTATCAACTTGACCTGCAGCAGCTGCTCATTTGTGTTTGCTGCACAAACAGTCACACTTCTTTTCTGGTTCCACTCACTTATCTGAAGTCTACCCTGGCCTTTACACCGCTGGGCTGTCCAGAAAGCTAAAGCTCCAGTGTGTTCCCTGTAATGCCTCTTGAAGCTCCAGCTTTGCCAGCCACCTGGCACTCAGCCAACTCATAATTTGAGATTGCAATCCATTAACTTGACTAGAGCACCATTACAACATAAATTTGGTGCATGTTGAACTTGCAAAATGAGTTTCACCAGTTTTTTATACTAGCTGTGTTTTCTTCATTGCAGTTAGTGGAAAAAATTCAGACTGTACACAAATAGATTAACTCATCAGCCAATTTTTACTTTAACTGTCTTTTTCTTTGTATTTTCATGTTATCTCATGTTTCCTGTAGCATGTATTCTCATATTTTCACTTGTTGCACACTTTCATCTTGCCATCCCAGCAACTCTGCACTATGAAGTTTCAGTGCACAAACACCCACATTACATCAATTATTTGTATTACTTTTTGAAAATGGTCTAACCAGCAGAGGGGACCCTAGGACTCCAGAGGGAGCAAAATAAAGGTTTAAAGTAGTCAAAGAAGACAACAGGAAAATGAAGGAAACTAAGCCTCATTGCAAATGTCACTAATGCTTAAGGCCCAGGTTATTCTCATTAGTCTCCACCTGAAAATGCTTCTTCATACTCTTTTCAATGAGCTTCACAGCAGTATCTGATGGTTGACCAGGTTTACAAAACAGGCTGTTTGTAAATCCCTTCTTCCTCAGAGGGGGTGCGTGTGTGTGTGTTTTCTCCATATGTGAAGTCCAAGGCCGTCTCTGTGTGGCTTGGGGATAAATGTAACGGGCTGAGATGGAGGAAGCTGTCAGACCTGAATTAGATGTTAAATCTTTTCGACAAAATGTATTGTGTTCAGAATTTATCATGTGCTGTTTCCAGCCCGCTGATGTATGTTGCACTAAACGTGTGTGTGTGCTTGCATGTACATGCGCTGTCTCTGTGTGCAACATTCCCCACAGAAGCTGAGTGAAGTGGCTGCCAGCAGTCTGCTTCACTGTAAGGATGTCATATAATAATATAGTTATTTGTTTTTACTGTTATTTTTCCTTTTCGTCTCATCTTTCTGACCTTCATTATTGAACCGCTTGGCCCTAGTTTCATCTTTTCCTCAGTTTCCATTGTGCATGTCCTGCTTTGAGCCATCTTTCTTGTGTCTGTCTTCTTTCAAACAGTATATCTTAGACAAAAAGTAGAACACTTTCATCCCTTTTACTATCATCTCTGTCTTCCCAATATTTCTCACTCTTTATCCATCACATTTCACCCCATTACTGCCACTCTTACTTAGTAAGCTCCTGCGCCAATAAGTCTGCCTTCTGATTATGGACCTTACTGTCTAACTGCAATCTATCTGACTATAATGCCAGCCAGTTTTACTTTTCAGAAATGTAGTTGCAATCTACATGCTAAAATGAGCTTTTAGCCTCCAATTACCAGCTTAGAGGACCCCCCCTTCCCACACTGCAAACCAACTGTTTCAGAAATATTAAAAAGTGTCACCTTAAGAAGTCTGATTGTTTGCTGCTTGATTATGATGGATCTAGAAATGTGCATAACACTATGCATAATATGTTGTATAACCATCCAATGCTTTTTTTTTAAGGCAAACATATCTACCTAAAAATAATTAATATGGTATCAATGGGATGAAAGCCTCAAATATGTTGAGGGGTTTGTAACAAAATATAATGAGAAAAAAAATTTTGTTCCAAAATCAGTTTTGCATGAAAAGAAAAGAAAAAAAAAAATCCTGAAAAAATTCCAAACCTGAGCAGATCTTAGCATCTGAATAGTTGCATATATTTTTAAATGGCTACCTGTTATTATAAAATGTGATAAATATATTTCCACACTGATCCGTCAATTCAACACGCATCCTGTGTGGTAGCATTGTGCAGAATTGGGAGTGGGGGGTTTCATTGGGAGCAATGGTCCCAGTGAGGAGTCGACCGCAGCAATTAACAGAGAGATGAAAGACACCGGGCTGCCTGCTGAATAATTAAGACTGGTTTGATGAGCAAGCAGCAGCTTCAGGGTAAGGTTGACTGTAACTTCATAATATTTAAGCTTGTCCAGTTATATAGCATGTACCTTATGAAGTAAATAAATTTGTTCTTTCAGATTACGCTCACAGTTGCTTTCAAACAGTATTCTGATTTTAAATAAAAAAAAATCAAGACGTGAAATGATTTGACCTCACAGACATTGAGCTACTTAAAAGTAGTGCGCAAGAAATGGGCCCATGAGCCTGATGATGTTCTGCCAATGCGTCGCCATTATGTAAACTGAAGGCCTATTGATCAGTCTGGATTTGGTGAGGTGCAACATAAAAGAAAGAACGGCACACCAGTGCATGAAGGGAAGAGTTTGATCTGTAAATTTGAAAGAAAAAGAGCACTGCAGGCATTGTGAGACACAAGCAGGGAGAAGAAAGGGAGCAAGAGATTGAGGCAGACACAGCAAACAGGAACTCTCCCAGGAGTGTTTTAGCCAAATGTATTTAAATGTATTCTGCTAATTACAAAACTCTAAACACATACACGCTGATGCAAACACTGTCTGGCATTTTGTAGCACCGTTGTTCTGAAGGTAATTACATGCGTTTGCTCTACACACTTTGTGGCCCTTTGTGCATCGGCAAACGTTACGAGTGTGTGTCTGAGGAGCAGAAGAAAAAAGACTTACATGCGTGGAAACACGATAAGCGGAGCTTTTTCCACAAAAGATTAAGTACTGTGGATTAAAACAGAACATGCGGGTGGTTGCTTTTCTCCCTCACTGGTGGAGATTAATCAAGGCCTATCATAGCTCAAACACAAACATTAACTGTGGTGATTTACTTCTCAATCTCAAGTGTTTTGGGGAACCCTTTTTCTATTTATATCCAAGTACCATAGAAAAAAGTAACCTTTCTGAACATTATTCATCTTTAATCCTGTCTTAGTTCGTCCTGCAAAAGATAGATACTTTAACAGCTGTTAAATAGAAAGGAAGCAATTTGAAAAGAAAACACGGTAAGCCTGCTCTTTGAACCTACAGTTTATCTAGCTGATCAGAAGAAGTGTAGCTCTCAGTGGTTACTCCCCAACCACATGCTTGTTTGACCTCTGCATTGGTTTATTGACCAGCAGATGTCTTTACATTGGCTAGACATACACCTCTGAATGTCCCCTTGATTCCCTCATCACATCCCTCTCTTCATCTATCGTCCCTCTAGTTGTAGTTATGTCGATCCCTCTGCCAATTCTGTGACTAATTGGCTTTTATTTAGGAAATACTAAATAAAAATACTTATGAGCTTACGTGTAGATGCAAATTTGTTTCAGCTGGCCAGTGGCCATCCCTAATTTCTTTCTGATGACTAGTGGATAAATATTTTTTTTCAGAGTATATAAACAATATGAATGATTCAAAACATTTTTCACAATACTTTATTGAATACAAGTTATTTCTCTTATACATATCATATCTGCTGAATAAACAGAATACTTTAAATCTTGCATAGCCAGTTAGGGATATAATCTGTGGCATGGCTCCAGTATGTTCAGCTCGAATAACATCCCAAGTCATCTGTTGTATTTTTATTTGTGGAAAATTTTATTTCTGAAATTATGCCCAATTCCAGATAATCGCATTCCTACTTTCAAACAGGAGTCACATTTTTGCCAGAACCTGTAATTGATTATAATGGTAATAAAGGGTGAAAAGTTATTTTCCATTTTCAACTTTTCTCCACATGCAAGATTTGATGTCTCTGCAGGTGACGCTGCAACTCATAATTTCAAATCATCCTCTTCATCAGTGACACTGTTAAACTGATGAGGTTTCTTAAACTAAACATGAAAGAAAAACCTCCTTTTTGCTTTTAAAGAACACTAAAGCATTTAGCAGAGCTGTGATCAGCAAATGCATTTCCCATACTTTGGGTTGTTGATTTTATTGTTGACTTTATTTTCATATTTCCAGGCAAATGTAATTTTACTGTTGTGAGATTCAACCACTGCATTGGCCCTGAAAACCCTCTTCCTATCTCCCCTTTTGTACTTTTTCAGACATTTTATTGATGATATGGCTTATAGATTGTGTCCTCATTTCAACTGAAACCGTGTCAAAATAGTTGTCAACAATTTGGTTAAAAGAATGTAAAAATACAACTTTGAACCTTCCACAGTGTTTAACATTCAAAATCGAAGTATAAACAGATGCTCTTTGGTGTTATTGAGACTTGGATCAGCATCTGGTCAGAACAGGGCTGTGTAACCAGAACTAAATGGAAAAGAAGAAGTGCATTTCATGTGTCTGAGCAGCAGGGAAAAGAGCAAGAAGAAAAGAAAAAAAGACATGTCTCCCGGGATGCATTTTAATTCACTCAATTGCCCTATATTCTGTTGCAGTTTTTGTTTTGATGATGGTGACGCTTTGCATATCTTCACCCTCCAAGCATAGAGGATGTGCACAGGAGGGGGACCTGTGTTTGCAGTTGTGTATTGGGGGGTGGTACAAAATATATGGGGAAAGAGAAGAAGTAGGATTTAGCAGAGTAGTACCTGGCGAAGCAATCGAACAGGTTAAAACTGTTGAAATTATTAAACTGTCTAGAAGCACTTCTTTCAACTTAATCTCATCTTTACAAATTTTTAAGATATTTAAGTTTAAAATAAGAATAATAATAAATAGATTTTTAGACATAAAATATTTTTTTATATAACTACTGGTGTTAGGGAGAAAAAAATACTTTATTTTACACACAGGATGACTATACTTCTGAATAATTGTAGGAAAGCTCAGATGGCAATATAATGACTCAAAATTTCTGATTTAACTGGAACCACACTCCTTAGGTGACGTCATTGTAAAAATCAAATGAAACCAGTCAAAGTATGAAGAAAAGCCTCAATTCTGGTTTACCCTTTGAGATAATGGTCTTGTTTGGTGTATTTCTTTCAGAAGTTGAATTTGTTTTGATATGGTTTCTGATATTATTACACTGAAGTAACTTATCCTAAAACTATTAATAATTAACAGCCCTCTGGATTGTAAAATCCTTTTTACCCTGCATAACTCAGGATTACTCAATTGATTTCCTGTAGATCAAGATAAGTTCCTATGTTTACCTTAATTCTTTCTTTCTTGCCATTTGTTTATCCTTTGATATAAAACAATATGGCAGACTAAATTTAAACATGACAGTCAATTAAATACATAAATACTGTGGATCATCCAGTGTAAAAAGCATGCATCATTTGAACACTATTTGAAGTGAGCTTTCCGGTACAATAAAATGTTATTTTTCATCATCACTGTGTACAAAATCTTCTAACCAAAATCTTTGGTAACATTTATTCTTTCTTGGTGTAAGTGTTCTGGTCCTTGTAATATTTTTCTTTTAGGAAATTTACATTTTTGTTTGCTTGTGGCTCTCTTTTCTTCTCTGTTGGTACCTTTGGTCATAGTACCAATGGGTTTTGTTGACAACATGCCTAATTTGATGTGCTTAAAATGCATCAAGCATAGTGTTTCCCTCTTAAAAGGAAAATACAGCTAAACGGCAGAAATGGCAGTACAAGTAGGGTAATTTAGAAAGTACATTCCTCATGCTTAATCCCACCTACACAGATTTAACTTAACTGCTTATAAATGAGAGAGCCTTAAAGTTTTATCTAAAGTTATGCCGCTCGGAGTAATACTCCTATTTGTTGCACAAAGTTTTGCAGATGACTCTGACATAATTTCCTGTTCATGGTGGCTCTGCAAAAGGACTGTCTCTCCGTTTTGTCAGTATCACTTCTCCGTCTCTACTTCTTGTTCCACTGAGATAGCTGTGCATCATCTAACTGTACTTAATACCTCCACCCCTCTCTGGTCCCATCACAGTGAGAGTCTGCTGTTACAGCATTACTATGAAAGTGCAAAGCAAAATGCCATTATTGCTTGGCCTTTATTGGTTTGTTTAGGTCCCTGAAAGAGTGAGGAATTAAGAGACAGCTCTGAACATTTATAGTTGTAACTGAGAAACTATTAAGTTAGATTAAACTGGCTGAGGTGTGTTTGACTGTGTATGCGTGTACGTGCGTGCATTAAGGAGAGCAGTTGAATAAAAGATTTATTTTTGTTACTTTTATGGCTGCAGTGAAACTCCAGGCCTGTCTTGGCATTGTGCCAACCCACCTTTATTCCAGATGTTACCATGGTGAAACTTATGGGTGGTATCCTGGCAACCAAACAGCGGTTTTGTGTGCTGGAGAAGACTGTTGTACAAGAGTGATGGAGAGATTAAGAGAGAGCGAGAAAATTGAATAGTCTCCACTCTTTCTCTGTTGTTTCTCCCCCCTCCAGAGGCCGTGGTCCGGTGTTGATTTAAGCCCCGTCTTAATGTGATTATCACCCCAATGTTAAGGGCTGTGCTCTTTCCCTCTGCAACATTGATTTCCATTTAAAACTGTAATTGAGAGGAACAAACATTGGTATTAGCTTTTCTCACCCACCATTTCTATTCTGGACTCTGACACTGGAAACTGCTTAGTTTTTCAGGAGCACTGGAGGGAGAATTTGATTGTCTAAAAAGATGTGAACTGGTGTCGTTATTGGGACTACACCAGCAGGAAAAAAATTAACAACTTGCTGTACCAGGATAAACCAGTGACATTTTTATTCAGAAACACTGGGATTTTCACCTCCAACAATTTCTCAAATTTACAGAGAATGGTCTGAAAAAGAAAAATAGAAACTGATATTACAGTTTATAAGGTTCACTAAAAATGTTTATTGATCAGACTAGTTTAAATTTTTACTGCAATATACAGGTGGTAGGGCCAGATGGTGGTGGTATAGTGGTGTGGGGACATTTTCTTGGCATATTCTAGAGCATAGTGTAAAAGCCACAACCTACGTAAGGATTGTTGTTGATCCTGTATGCTTTAGGCATAAACGATTAAACTGAAATAACATCAATGAGATCGTAGAGTTTTAGGCTAATATGTTTATATCTTAGCATGAAAAGGAATGGGGCAAGGAAATGGGGAGTAGCTAAGGTATTTATCTATCCAGGAAAATAAAGGAGATGAATTGGCTTATTAGCTGGACCAAATTATGGAAGTGTTTCTTATTGGCTGGGCAGATTGATGCACTTTTCACTCGTTTGCATAATCATTCCCATCCTTGAAAATAAA
Source organism: Girardinus metallicus (assembly GCA_903067095.1). Classification (NCBI taxonomy): domain Eukaryota; kingdom Metazoa; phylum Chordata; class Actinopteri; order Cyprinodontiformes; family Poeciliidae; genus Girardinus; species Girardinus metallicus. The sequence continues at coordinate 14,135 of CAEGAE010002254.1, forward strand.
TGCTCACACTGGGAGAGTAACTCAGAGTTCACAGAGAGAGACAGAACAGTGGAAGTTACGCAAAGCAAATGATTTAAGTACCAGTTAACTATGTTGACAATTTATCATTATTAGTGGATTATAATTACATCATATACTGTAACAAAAGCCCACACTGAGACCTGCTGCTACCTTTAAACAGCAACGAACTACAGTCACCCAGTGTCATAACTGGTGGTGACATCCTTCCCACTTTGTTTCTTCAAATCTTTTCAGAGTGCACCTCAGTGTGTGCATTTACGGAGGAGGATTCAAGGGCAGTGCTAAGTGATATTCTGTGAGGGAATGTGGGGGGTGGAGTGGAGCGGATTGCACAAAGGAAGTGAGAGAAGAACAGGACGAGTGAAGAGAAGGAGACAGCGGCAGTAGATGCCGTAAAGATAGCGGCATTGTTGGGGACCTTTTATTATTGTTTAGTGTTTTTATTCCCTCATCGTTCCTCCACCTCCTTCAGGTACAAAAGGGAAGAGTTGACATTCAGCAGTGGTGTGAAGAAGCCAGGCAGATGACAGACTTAACGCAGCCTACCAGTGCTGTCACCAGTCTTTGTGGGGTTTTTATGCTTCCGTTTGTTTGCGTGTGCATGTGTGTTTGTGCACCCTTGCGTACCAGACAAACAGGCCAAACATTTACTTCTCAAGGACAAACTCAGGTTTTTCCCCTCTTTCAGACCTACTTGTAGTCTCTGGTCTCACTCATTCATATGTTTAAAAGCCACTTTTTTCATCGTGAGTGTGCTGTATTGATTCACACTGTGTCCTTCGCCTTGTTGGGAAGCAGCAATGCGACCAGTCCTGCAGGATGGCGGTGACAGTTGCGTTGTCGGTGTGTTGTCTTTTCGTGCTGGGGGCCCCATTGATATGCCAGTCGAGTGTCTGAAGAGACAACCTCACTGATCAATCAGGAAACTCCTCATTCATTATTCACTCCGAGCCCATCGAATAGCTCAGAGCCCAGGGCCACCGCACACTGTCATCAATGCTGCCATTGATTATCAGGGCTCATCAGCATTTGTTTGCCTTGTCAAATCAATGCCTTTTTAACAGCATGCCATCCCTGTAGGAGACCACAGATGAATATTTCATATCAACTGTGATACAGTCATAATTTAAAGCATCAGAAAAACTTGTGTTTCTTGTTGTTCAATCGTTTTCAAGTGCAAATTGGCAGTGTGAATAGATAAATGTCAAAATGAATCTTGTTGTTGATGGTGCAGTCTCTCCCGTGAGGAAGTACTTACGAGATTTGACATCTACATTGCTTTAGTCTATTTATGAGCAGCACATTTCTTTTTAGCGTCAAAGTTTATGATGCATTATTTTTTAACCATTAAGCAAATGAAGGTTTTTTTTATTGCCAACAATATAAAACAATTATACAACATATTTGTGTGCATTTGCAGGTGTAACAAATTGGAAAAAGGTATCAGTGGTGGTGTTGTTTGTACTCCAAAACATCCTTAGATAGGTGCTCCATTTCCAGCTTTTATCTCTCAAGTACATCACATTATGCACATCTTCAACCAGGAATTGGCCATGCAGATCCATGTAGAAGGCATGTCTATATTCATCTATATTGTAGCCGTCTTGTAGAGGTTTACTTTTTTAGCTTCAAATTGCAGAAATGTTCATTATAATCATCTGTTAATTACTTTAAATAGTCATGGATCATCATCCTGTCTGTGGTTCAAATTTTTATGGGTCTGACTTCATAAATTCTAAAGTTATTTTGAATTACTGCAAGTGTAAATACTTTAAGACGTGGTCTGATTTACAATATGAAGGTAAAGCCAGGTTCAATGGAGTTACAGGTTTAAATCCACTGGTTATTTTAAAGAGATGCAAGAGATTGTTTCTTAACACAAACCTAGATGTCATGGTGTGGTAGCTAAAGGTCTGCCACCCTTAATATTCTTATGGGTAATATTCTTTTAAAACTTCAGTCAGCAAACTCTGAGCAACATGCCACATGCCATCTAACCTTTTAGTTTTGTTTATCCAATTTATGATTGTGACTTATAGTGAATGAAAAACTCCAAAATTCTTTCCCAAAAAGAAGATTTTTGTTAAAAGATCAATTTAAAATGCAATGATCTTTATACTGAAATGTCCACTTGCTGAAAAATATGCATGATCTATATGCTGTATGATGCTCTGAATCTGGCCTCACTTATTTAAGTAAAATAAAATATTGTTTTACCCATGACAGGATGTCAGCGTTATTGTTTTAATGTATGACACAGGCGATCAGCTTGTGGCATCTTGTTCAGTACTCCATAGATGTGCTGTGGGGTTTAGGTCAGGAGAGTTTGCTGGTCAAGCACAATGATGCAGTAATCATTAAACTAGATATTTGTGTTTTTGGCAGTGTGAGCGTATTCCGAATCATGTTGTTAGCACAGTGGAAGCAAGACTTGAGGATTTTGGGCGAGTGAGTTACAGTCTGATGCTTCTTGTCCTTAGTCCAGGGAAGAGACTTCATATGTCGTTCCTGGTTTAAGACTGGGCCAGCACATGCATTGCAATAGTTGTAGCCCATGTGCTGCATATGCTGATGTAAGGTGGGCCTTGACTTAAGACAGAATAATAAATAGATTTTAAATATCCAAATAACTCTTGAATGAGCTAGCTGTGCTTCTCATTCTTCTTAAGGCTGTGGTTATACATGTTGTCTATACACCATTTTGTACCTCAGTTTTTCCTTCCACCTAAACTTTCCTTGATATGGTTGTATACTGCACTCTGAAAAGAATTATGAATTACCTGTTTTTTTTTTTTTTTGTTCTTTTTGGCTTATTCTACTTTTGGATTATGTCAAAGCAATCTTGCCAATGATTGTGTTGGCCATAGCATTCTATTTCTATATGTAAAATAATTTTCATTGGTCTCGTAAAACATTTTAATTTCCTGGCAAACTGAATTTTGTGTTTTCATTAATGGCAAGCTCTATTCACCTCTTAAAAATGCTTAGAGTATGATACAAAGTTTTTTGCAATGCAAAACCTGGAAAGCACAACATTTGTGTCAGTATTATCTTCTTTCAGATGCATTAATTTCAGTTAAATCATAAGACTTTGTGGCAGGAATCCATAATACTATAACTGTTATAAATCAAACAAGTGTCTGTCGTCAATGCAAAAGCTGGCAAAAGTTTGAAAAGATTTTTAATGGGAAGCATGTGCAGTCTATTTAGGGTTTGGCCTCTCAGCACTGATGGAACATGAATTGCTAAACGGCATGTTTAACCTTATTATCCAAAGCAATATTTAGCCGATCAGTTTTGAATTAAGCCTTCTTATAGTACACCAGTTGCAGCTGTTGTCGAGTGAAATGTTCCTGCCTATTTTTTTATTTGACTCCAGCTTCACCCCTGATCCACCTGTTTGTGTAGCGGTTATGACAGGTCAGTGTAGAAAAACTAGTGCTGACAGGCATGGCTTTGCTGGGAAATGGAGAAAGTGCAAGGAGGGGAGTGCACTATGTGTGTGTGCGGGGGTGGGGGGGTGGGGGGGTGTGTGTGTGCATAAATACCCATGACAGGATGTCAGCAGGAAATGGAGGGACTTCCACAGCAGTGTTTACTTTTACATTTCAGCGAAAAATATCTGGCTTCATTCTAAACAGATAGGTGGAATATGAACAGTGATATCTCATGTGCTCATGAAAGGAAAAAAAAAAACAAAACAATTAATTCAGGTGTATGGCTTGCTACTTAATGGTTATGTCAATATTTGAAAATATTGCAGTTTTTATATGTGAAAAGGTGTGTATATATGACTGAGCAATGCCCCTTCTCCATTGTCGGGTCGTACTCCAGTTAATAGCTGGTTCAGTTCTATCCAAGTTGGGCGTGTCTCCGTTGGCAGTGTGTTCCTCACAATTGTGGGTGTGAATGTGGGCAGGAACGTGGGAACTCTGGCGGGCCTTGAGCACCCAGGAGCTGTTGTCGACACTCTGATGATGTCATTTGCAGCGACACTCAGCGGTGGATAACTTCGGCTTTGTGGTTCTGATGAACTTAAATACTCCCATATATTTCATTTTGAGATAGACAAACACCCAAAGGTGTCAAGAAGTTAAGATTAAAACCTAAAATGATCCTACATTTCATCCTCCATCTGTGTGTTGTCATGACTGACTAAAATATCATTATTTTATTTTGTTTAAGATAAATTCATTGCTGCCCCAAACATAATGAAATCAATTCAGATTAGTCGAATAGTTTTCCATACATGCAAATCTCTCTGTATTGTGGTACTTTATTTGTTAGTGTGCAACCTGTTGAATGTAGGTAATTCAGTCAAAAGATGTACACCAATATTCACACATGAACTTGACATGAAAAATCCAAACTAAGAATATGCACATCACAACAAAATAATGTTATGTTGTTCCAGTGTTTCTCACGGGCCAGTGTAAAACTATAACTGCTTCTGTATTCATTGTGTTCCCTTTCTTCAGGGAGACATATTCTTGCTGGGCTGCTAAATCATGGCTTTTTCTCACCAAACGTTGACACATGTGCTCCTGGCACTGCTCATAATTGCTCTCCTCCACACTGAGTAGCTCTGTGATTTCAAACGCCATGTCCACAGGTCTACTTTGGTGGTTGTGATGTTGTTTGGAGTTTGTAACATCAACAAATGCAGTCTGCTGTCAATCTACATGGCCCGGCTTGTATCACCTCTGAGGTGGTTATAAAAGTATTTTGAGAGAAACCGTGCAGAATCTGCAAATGGTGGACTGTGGAAGAACCGGTTAAAGCCACACCTGTAGAGAAGGGACTTAAATGTCCTCCAAGAGACAGAACATATGTTTTATCATTGCATTTCTTAAGTAGGCAGCAGAGTCAACATAAGAAGCTTTTACTGGATCTTTCATGATCTTGAACAACCCATGTCAAACAAAGAGGTTTAAACCACAAACAATCTCGCTTGTATTCAACAAATCCCTCAGCAACCGTAACATTAAGAATGAATCACACTTGTATCTTAAAACATGCCCCCCTGTTCGTTCATCTTTGTAGTTTTCTCCTTTCATCCCTTTATCTTTCTCCCCCTCATTTGTTGGTTGAAGAGGATTAGTCAGATAGGGGAGCTGAGAGGTCTCTATTTACCCTAAAACACATTTGGGCCACATCTTTCCTTTTCTCGTGTGTGTTTGTGAAGGAAGAAATCAGGGGAAAAACTCATCATGGTTCAAGAGAAGTCTCCCAAAGCTTGTTAAACTGCCTCTCTGACTCCTTCTTCTCATGTCTCACACTACCTCAGCCTTCCTTAATCCTTGAGAGATTTTCTCCTTTTTCTCAAAAATGTTTCAGAATCACCTCCAGGGCCAAATCTCCTGTTCTGGATCACGTTGTGTTACTTCACTAACTGGTAGGACTCTGCTTCTAGCAAGGAAACACAGATTGGCCTGGAGCTGTGTCTAGGGCAACAGCAGTAAATGCAGGCAGACACACTTAGATATAGAAACATTAAGATGTAGACACATACAACTTCTGTCTTAATCTCTGTTTCTCTGTCTCACACGCACACAAACACGCACACACACAGTTGCAAGGCAACTTTTGCACCTGAGGCTATGAATCAATGAAAGCAAACTATAAAGTCTTTGACCTCCGTGTCTGACTGTTTTGCGTCAGCACGTATTTTTACTAATAATATCACCCACAGGGAACCAACACCCACATGCTAACATACACAAATGATCATGACCAAGGATCTATAAACAAAATTAACTTTCTATGCAATGTGTTAGTAGATTTATCAAGATCAGATATATTTATTGTTTCATACTTGCAAAGTTTTTATGGATTAAAATGTTTATTTTAGTCATAACTTGCCTCTTTGAAATCTTTTAGTCTAGAGATGACAATACATTGTGGTGCAAAATAGCATAGAGATGTAGCATGTGCGCTTGTGCATGTTGGGGTTGTAATGTAGCAGTTATCCCAAATGGCAAAATAAAAAATGGAAAAGATATTGTGAAATGACCACAATCAAACTTAATAATAAAACATAACAAAACTCATGGCCCTTCTCTCATTAATTAATGAACATAAAGATCCATAAAACATAAGACCAAAAGTAATGAAAGGACTTGCCTTAATTTACAAAGAGAAATATAAACAACATAACACATTTTCTCTAATGTTACAATCACATACTATCAATTTCAATAGGATATTATATGACAGAGCAACACAAAGTAGTGGATTCTGAAGTGATGTTTTTCTTCCATTACATAAAAGTCATAAATCTTGATTGATGCCCATTTTAACACATTAATATATATCTAAACTAATCCAATGTATCTCTAGATGTGTGTTTAGAGTTTTTATCCTGCTAAAATATAAACTTTTACCCAAGTATTAAATATTTTTCAGCTACTAACAAGTTTTCTTCCAGGACTGACATGTTTGTACTCCCTCCATCTTTCCTTATACTCTGACCAACATTCCTGTGTTGCAAAAGAGCCTCTCTACAGCAGGATGCAGCCATGACCATGTTTCACAGACACTATTTTTAGGGTAATGTGTACTGCCATACAAACATTTGGTATTTAGGACAGAAAGTCCAATTTTTGGTCACTTCCGACCAGGGTGTTTTGATAATTGCTTAGGAAATTGAGGCTTCATAATTAAGTGTTGTGATGATTAGTTTCTATTTTTTCACTTTCATTAAGGACATGTTAAAAGCAAAGATTCAACAAAGGTTCATGTAAACTGAAATACTTTGAGTTATGCATATTGCTGCTTCAACAAGCATTATTTCAGGCTCTGATGAAAACATGCATGTGTTGACGTATTCAGGTCTTCTAAGTAAAATGTTAATAGATTTAAAAACAAACCTAATATTCAGGTGTGTAGTAAAATCTGTGTGATGTATAGTCTGTGCATTTCTGTTTTCTTCCAAACTGTTTTGAGTGCATGTGTGAGAAAGAGACCAGCTCAGAGAGAAAGTGTGTTTAGTTCTCCCTGAGCGGGTTAGATCTGATAAGGCTGACAGCCACAGGTTGATATTCCTGAGAGCAGCCAGCTTCTGTGCTTCACACCGCATGGCTGACACACAGACCTGCAAAGAGAGAAGTTTTATGAGAAGATTTATGTCTCTTTTTGCAAAATGAAACAAAAAAAAGGTGAAATGTTCTTTGTATGTTTTCCAAAGCCGCTCACAATCTACTGGTCAGGGATCTGTTGATGCATTAGTTGTTTTCTACTGTAACGGTCACTGTAATTACAGAATTAAACAGACCTGGGAATTAGCCAGCAGGCACTTTGCCATGCAAATGCACCAATGGGAAAAGTCTCTTTGTGTGTGAGGGTGTAAGGGTGTGGGGGTGTGCGTGTGTGTGTCAGAGTGACAGTTACGCTCATACTCACCACACCTCAAAGGCAACGTGTTCTCTCGGAAGCCTACTTCAAACACACCCTCGGGCTGTCTGTTTGTGCTCTGGTCATATCTGCCTATCTTCTTATATTCCTCACACTGCTTCTGATTTTTCTCCCACAGGAAAGGCTCTACCCACCCAACTGCACATCTACATCCTAATGTGCATAGATTTTTATCCATTTATAATTTCCCACAAGGTTCAGGAGAACCAATACACTCTGGTGATCCCTTATACAGCACACAGAGCCATTATGCACACATCATTGCTTCAAAAAGTTCTAAAACAGATGAGGGAAGAAAAAATGGATCCGTAAGTGCATGCAAAAGACGGTGGCATGTACACACATGCAAATCACCCCCCACTGCTATCTTTTGCCTATATATATGAAGTTGGCCCTTGAAAGGGTAAAGCAGTGGTTCGTTGACATTGAAGGGAATCACAGAGCCTTGTGTACACAATGAAAGAAGAAAAGGAGGAGAAGGGAGAGAAAGGCTGCATCCTTATTCAATTAGCTACACTAGCCTGGAGTAATTACTTCTACTCTCCCTAATTCCCATGTAAATTTGCAATGAGCGCTGCACTATTTTAATACAATTTAGCGCCACTTTGACTTGCTGGTGGTGTAGAGGACCAGGAAGAGGAGCTTTGTGTGTGTGCATCACCACGCATTTGTGAGACAGGCGAAACTGACGGAGAAAGATGAGCCCTCTGCATGAATCTGGTGTAGAGAACAGCAGAGAGAATAAACAGACGAAGAGGGCACTGAAAGGAGAACAGGTCCGTAGTGATGACACAGTGATCAGATAAAATCTGCAGTGGGACATGACTGTGTGTGTGTCCTGTGGGAACAGCAGATCTGACTTATTCCTACACTTTTGCCGTTACCTTTCTCTAAGGTGCTGAACGCTCACATGCCCAGAGGAAACTCTCAGAGTTCAATTTAGATGACCACTTCACAGAAGGGCTCTCCTAACAAACGGATAGTGAATATTGATTAAATCAGCAATTAATGAACCTACTAGACTTAAAAAGTAAAAAATTAATAAGCAGTTGTAGCACTTTGGCTAAGGAAATTTGCTCTTGCAATCCTTTTGCCAAAGACTTAAAAGTTTTGAAAACATTAAAATAATGATAAATTTAGGGAGAATTGAAAAATCATCTCTGTTTGCCTCATGTGCTAATTTACATATAAATCTGCCTATTTTGAATGTGTTAATGAAGTTTGAATGGAGATTTGCTCCAAATGATGAAAAGCTGAATAGGGACATAGGAGAGTTACATGACAGCTCACTATTTGGCAAGACATTATCGACTTTGCTCTCTCTTTCCTTAACTAGTCCACTCTAACTGCTTAGTAATAAGAGTTTACACCTTCATTAATTTATGAACTATTTATTGACTGTTTATAGAAAGAGTCCTATTGTAATGTTATGCCTTCTCCAGTTAATGCAAGACCTTAAACAGCACATCTTTGAAATATCTCATGTCAAAATATGCTTTTATTTTGGGTGTGAACTTGGATAGCTGCAGGTTACAACCAGTATTGTCTCACAGCTTTGTATAGAGAGTGGATGAGCAGGTGACGTTGTAAAAGAAACTGAATCTCAATCACTACAGCTATGTTTTCCCTGTATTGATTTTTTTCCCCAGCCAATAAATTGCCTGCTTAGATAATTGTCTAATTAGCCCACTAATTGGCCCATATAATTAGTCATTTTAGGATATTGTTCAGGATGAATAATATCAGCCTGAGTCAAAGACTCCCTGGCAGCTATTCCAACTCTGCACATCTCTCTGCCCAGCACAGACATCCAATCGATCCTTACATTTCAAGCTTGTGCAGGAGAAACAGACAAAATGAACTGGCAGCAAGAACAGGTTCAACACAGAGTAAATTGTTGTGAAAATATTTGGAAAATTGGACAACAGCAATTTTGACAAGCATGTCTACAAAATCACATGTTACATCATGTTTGTGGTTTAAAGAAAAGGATGTGTGAACAAGCCAATGTTTTTGCAAACTGTAGCTAAGCAATAATTGTGATATTCCTCCAGCATATCTTTATGAACTTACTAGAAAACAGGCTAAGATGGAGGCACAGGAGGAGGACACCCTGAGAGCTTTCCACGTCACTTGAAATAAAGAATGAAGGGCTGTGTGTTTAGAACCCAAGCAGTTTTACAAGAAGGAGGGTGAAGCTATGTTTGGTGCTAAGCTCAGGTGTTGTTTATGGGTTTGTGTACAGTCTCTGCAATCTTTATTTGAGGTGAAAAGAGGCCATCCATGGCCATCTCGAGTATGTATATGGGTAAGCATAGGGCTGATTCTTCACAGGTGATACTCTGCGTGCGCTTGTGTACGTGTGTGTATGTGTGTGTAATCACATCACCAGGTGTGTGTCTCAGCTGTTAAGTTGGTTTGGATTCCAGTCAGCTCCCTTTGCCCTGTGCAATAGGGTCAAACTTTCTCTCACACCAATTTCTTTTGTTTTTCCTTGTTTCCTACTCACATGCATGGTATTAGGAGCCTTGGCCTATATTTATTGGAGGGAAAAGGAGCTGTAGATAGCTTCCCTGCTCACAGATTTCTATGGGAACTAGTCACCTGTTTTCTCTGTGTGGAAATTCCCAGCTCTCTGGGCCCTGCTGTGTGATTCAGTGACTCACTCTGCTTTTCAAAGCGTGTCTTTGCCTGGTTGTGGTTTGTGTGTTTCTCCAACTGTAAGTGTGGACTGCTTCAATAACTTTTTCCAGGTATAATGTACTGTGGAAGTTTGATATGCTTGTGCAAAAATATGGTTGTTCTTTGGGTATTCTTTCCTTTATTATGCTGTTTCAGAGATAATGAGGACAAGCATTTGATAAGTCTTGAAGATGTGTCAATTGCCCTGCGGTACACAGGGAAGCTGGCTAGAGTTGGATAGACTAGATACAGGTCCACACTAAAAAATCTCCCTTAGATGCTCCAACATGACAGTAACACCAAATGTACAGTCATAGTTACATCTGAATATGGTAATTTAGAGCAAAACATGTCAATATTAGAACAACCCAATTGAAGTCTGGATATTAACTTCAGTTGACATAATGCAACGCAAGGTCGCTCCGCACACAGAAATTTAACTTGGTTAGAGTGAATCTCCAACAGACAAACACAGTTATGTTGGTGAAAGCAGTGATTCTCATAGTGTTGCCTGAAACATTCGGTGAGGCATTTTTGCTTTATCATCCACACAAACAAAACAAAACAAAAAAAAATCGAATTAGCCATACATCAGGTCTGTGAAGTTATTTCTTTAAAAATCAGACAATGTGATTTTCAGAATTTTTTTTTCTCATTTTGTCTCTCATAGTTGAGTGATGTCAATCACAGGCCTCTCTCATCTTTTTAAGTGGGAGAACTTGCACAATTGGTGACTGACTAAATACTTTTTTTCCCCCACTGTATCTTCATACAAATGAACAAGTGGTTTATGGCGTAGATCACTGTAGCATTCATCTTCTCATGAGGTTGCTGCAGGCATTTAACCATCTTTACATTTTCCCAGACTCCGTTTAGGTTTTGGAAATTGAATAAAGTCTATTCCACCTTGTAAATGCTCTGAGTAAAGCATGTTGTAATTGCATCTTCCCCACTGGCCATGTTTTATAATTTTTTCCCATTATTATCAAAGCTTCACTGTTGGACAAATTTTGACCACCAGTTGGTCAACTCTTGACAAACCCACTAAATTGATTACCAGTTGGCAACATGTCTATTGAGAAAAAGAGGCAAACCCTGAAAATTGCTGTTTGTCAAAGCACTTTATCAATCTAAGTTAAGCTTGAAACATTTAACAAAGACTAATAGTCAAGAAAGCCAGTAGAGTGGTAAGCCCCAAACATTCGGTCATTTAATTTTAAACATTTAATTTCAATGAACCATAGATCTATGAATTTTGGACTCAGAACAACTAAATACACAGCACACTTCTCACAAATTTACTTATAAACTATTTTGAAAGTCATAATTTATTTTCACTTTTCATACACCAATTGTTTTGCAAAACACTGCATAAAGGCTTATTGTTTTCTAAGTTCAAAAGGTCTGAAAAAACATTTTTGGTCTGTGTTTGTGTGTGGTGATTGGTTGTTAGGGTCAGGAGCTGACCTTTTCAAGATTTAAAGTTGTTCTCGTCTGACCTTTTTAATGGTCTCTGGAGGCCAGCAAAACTCTTGTTGTTTTGTGCTCAGTTCTGTTTCTGCTCTCTATTAATTTGCTTTGAATTATTAGAATATCCAAAGAAACACAGCTCTAATGTTAGGACAGCTTTTTATTTGGCTGCAGCAAGCATTTAACTCCTCTCTTCCCTCAAACAGTACCTTATCTATCTGTAAGTGGCAAGAGCTTTATTGTCCAGTTCGTTACCATTTTTTATGATTCATTTGATTACTCTCATATGCATACTTTTAAAATTAATTAATTAAAATATTTACAATTAGCAGAATGTCACAAAAAGTATCTTTACATGCTTCAAACAGGTCCCTGTTGTTCAACTGTCAAGGCCGGGCTTTCTGTGTTGCTTTGATGCAGCAGCAGCAACCTGCGTCATGCATGCTACCTCACACACATAAATAAATGCACTTCTTTTCATTTTTTTTTCTAGGCTGCAAATCCACAATACACATGCAGGTCGACTCATTCATGCACTGCCGCACTCTTTCAGTCTCATACTCATACACACACCAGATAAAATACACAAGTTGCTGGCACTCTCATATGTGCCGGTGGATTGATCCAACTCTTTTATCTGCTAAATAACTTAGCATCGATTGAATGGTGGAATGGGGAGTTAGAGGAGGAGGAGGGACGCATGGATGTGCAGAGAGAATTAAAGCCTAGCTATATCAATGTGCTGTCCACACCGCCTGGACAAGTCACCATGTCAAAGCAGAGATTCAAAGAAGAGATACAAAGACAGACAGATAAATAGATAGACAAGAATAAGCCTTCTGGCAGTTACCATTATGAGGACTCTAACAGGTACCATCTATTTCTTATTATTTGAAGCAGCCTGAGGAAAAGTGTAATGGTGGCCCTCTCTTCAGCCCCTGGGGAGCCAGCTATACACCCATACAGGGTTCAGAGGCTAATTGGATATATCAAAGTGAAAAACATTTAAAATCCCAAATCAATACCTGCCTCTTTAATGCTTTTCCTGAATAAGTGCTCCTCTCTATTGCTACTGACCCCCCTCTTTCCATGTCCTCACTCACGCCGTGTCTTGCCCACAATCCTTCATCACAGTGACATGCTCAGGGGATCAGTGAGCTAAGGTCTATCGAGGAGCCAAAACTTGCCACAGCTTCTTTTAGAAATGAACAGTGATGTAAATATGGAACAAAGTGCTCCATCCAATATGAGCTACAGAAGAAAATAACAATGGTCTGGATGGGCAGATTAGCAATATGTCAATTTTTATGTTTGATTTGACTTCCTAAGTTTTCAGTGTTAGCACCCATTCTGTTCATTTTCCTCTAATAAATCTCTATGTATATATATCTATATCACTGCTCCAAATATATACCGTTTAGAGGTCTGCACCTATGCAAACCTCTCGCTCTCTACTTGTATATATAAAATAAAGTTTAATTGTTTTTTGTGTTTTGAAACCATAAAAATACCTACAAAATTATTGTTTAATTTTTGTGGCTCTTTTGGCTAAAATACCTCTTTTGCTTACAAGGAGGAAACTTTACGTCTTATTTTTTTTTTACATTTCATCTTTAAAGACAGAGAATTTATCACCAGCCATATTATTATGTTTGAGGAACTTAGAGCCTTATACAAAATTGAATTGTCTGAACCTGAAGCACATTATTTACATGTCATGCTTGGATCCATTGCTATAAATCTCTGATTGATGCTGGAATATCTTAATCAAAGTCCCCATTGTTTTTCACCCTTGTTTTAGGTGCTGTGCACCAGGTAATGTTGCATGGATTTGGATTTGGATAAACTTCATGAATCAGAGCATAGTGGCCAAGATTGACTGCAGCCAGTGTTATTGCCTTTGACATAGTTTCATTTCCAGAAAAACAGGAAGCAGAGACGGTTGTCTTGCACTTCTGTTCCAGCGGCTACAGTTAGCGTGACCCTGGATGTGCATGGTTGTATTTGTGTGCAATGTATGAGATAATCACTGCGTATTTGGACTTTAAATGCATGCGTGATTGTGTATCAGAAAAAAACGCATCACATGACAGCAGGCCAGATTTCTTGTTGCGTCATACTGACATCTTCAAACGTCTGCAGCTGGTTGCTGATATGTTGCTTCAGATGTTAGTCATGCTACATTAAGTTACATATAAAGAAAAAAAACGTTCTGAGATCTATGTCTGGAGTTCAGAATCAAGGTCTTCTTTCACTCATGGTCAACATGTAGAGGGTTTATAGAGAGTTAGCCCCATGCTGCATGAACAGGTTACATTTGACACTCTGTTTTTATTGGAGTTTCTCCCTGCTCTGCTTTTAGTTTCACCCCCCTCATCATCTCTTCTGTTCACGTTGCCTCCCCCACCGAGTTTCCTCCTCCATTTTTTTCCCACCTCCCCATCCCACTCCTTCCTTCCTCTGTTTGCATTTGCTCCCCAGATTCACTTTCTGTGCCAACTTCTTCCCTTTCTTTGTCATATTACCCTGCTTCATTCTCCTTGCTGTGTCTGCTTGACTGCAAAAAACAGTCTTGGTGCAGAAGAGCAGGGAAGCACGTTAACTTTTAACCCTAATGGCAACTGTGAGTCTAACCAAATTCCATCATGTTATCCTTTTCTGGAGTAGAGTACAGCAACAAACATATTTTGCTTTAACTTCCTGTTGAAGAGCTAGCATTCTTGAGGAAGGAAAATTTCAACCAAAATAGTCTAGAATGGTTCAGAGAGTATTTTGTTTTATATGCAGTTGGACATTTTGGTTTGGGCCCTACATGTTCCTAGAGAATCAATTAGGACATTAATTTTGCTTTATAGGACTATAACTGTTGCTAGATTTAATTGACTAGACTGTTTGTGAAATCTAAAAAATATGTCACATTTTGCTTTTAAATTTTAAGACAATCATTAATTTTAACTAAACACATACTAATTTCAGGGGTTAGTGTTAAGTGTAAATGAATTCCATAGTATAACATTTTGCATGAGGAATCTAACTAGGTCCCACATTCTAATGCAAACTGTCCCTTTCAACAAAGTGCAAAATTTTGATAAACTGATAAACAGGCACAGCAGTGGTGCCTGTATTTGACATACAAATTGCTAAATACATGTAATTCATTATTTGTTTAATAACCTTTTTAGTTTCACCTGAATTCCATCACCTTGACATATTTATTGCCTCTGTGACAAAAGAAAGAAAATGCTCAATTTACAATTATGTTTCAGTCTCCTGTCATCTATCATTGCTTTTTTGAAAACACCTTATTACCCTTTCCACCAATTCTCAGAATAAAGTGCATTAATAATGTAAATTGTCTTTACAACATAATTACATAAAATGTGATGCAAATATGTTTCCTGAAACTTTATGTAATTAACTGTAAATTTTTTTAGCCTAATAGAAAAAAAAAATACTGTGATACCTGGTTTGGTTTTTCTATTTTAAATATCAACTTTATCTTAAAAACATCAACTGAATGTTTATTGAATGTGTTCTTTAGACACATTCAATAATTACATAATCTTTTATCCGTAAATGTTAAACTGAGACAAAGTACAGATACAGACTCTGCAAGTTGCTGAAGCTGGTTAAAGAATACTTAGAAAATTTTCACTCAAGTAAAATGAAATGCACAGTTTCCGGCTATGTTTGGATGTATGTTTAGTAAATAAATACAAAAAAACTGCAAAAACTAAACCAGTGTCTTAAACCATGTAGAAGGAGACCTTTTAGTTTCATTTCCCTTTTCTGCTTCAAGGAAGAGCCAACTTAGAGATAAAGTTGTCAAAAAGAAAGAAAATGTTGCATTAAAAACCTGCATTGAAAGTCTCTAAGACAGAGTCCCGTTCCTTGTGTTCTAGGATGCACCTTTTGTGTGCATAATGCTTAGATTAGACAGATCCTCCGGAGTGTGATTGATGTGCTGAGACGTCCTCTACACAGTTGGAACAAGCCATAGATTGACATGATAACCTTTAACCCATAAACCCCAAAAGGCAGAGCAGTTGTGTACTTTGTTTCTTTTTTGTTTGAGTTGGATCTGTTTTTAAGTGCCAACACTGATATTCATTCAGCCATGAATCTAAATCAGTTAACAAAAGGTGGAATAAGAGGACTTTTTTTGTCCCACATTGATGTAGTTTAGTGAACTAATTCTGTAACATGATGTAAAATGTAATTGTGAAAATGGAAAAAAGATTATTTATTCTGCAATAACCGAGTATTGAAAACAAAATTAGCTGTATATTTGGAAAAAGGAAGACTTTTAAGGGGAACTGTCAGAACACATTCTCAACTTCCTTAAACTGCTGTCCTCCACCCTCCTTCACATTGAGTTGTACTTTTTTTCCCTTTATTTTCAGTTGTGTGTCCAGGAACTGGTCAACATCTGACATTCAAATTAAAAGAAACTTAGTGGTTATTTTAGAAAGCGGACCTGGGAGTTGCCCAGATCTCCTTGTTGCAATTACATTTTTTTCATATTTCTGGCCTGCATAACAAGTTAGGGCCATTTACCGTGCATTAATGCAAATACAGTGGTTTGAAAAAATATTCACACCCCATAAGTTTTATATGTGCTTTTCTTATTAACCTCAGTGAACACACATTTCAGTCTGTTTGATCAATATTTTAAGTTACACAAAGTTGTCGACAACTATAAGATAAAAGGAAAATTATTCTTTGACATTTTTTACACTGTGTATCACTCTAAAAGCACTATCTCTGCTGCTGCTGGCAGTATCATGCTTTTGGGGTTTTTTTCTCTGAAAGGAACTGGAAAGCCAGTACTGGATAGAGCTTAATGCAAAGTGGTATTTAGTGCAGGCAAAATCAAGACACATATAACACGGAGAAAAATTCCTCTTTATAGACAATCCTGAAGAATCACACTGAAGTTTGTGTTCCTATATTGACAAAAACACAAGGAGTATTAAAATTTCTGGAATGCTCTGTATGCATTATTACAAATATGACTATGAGGATGAAAAGGGAATAATAAAACTATGTTTTTGCTCTGTTTTTTACAGTGCTTTTCTTTCTGATGGCCCTTTTGCAAATACAAATCTACACACAGATACACTGACATCCACACACATTACAGATTTGCCCTCGTATTATTTGCCATATGCCCACCCTCCAAGTGCTGGTAATCACATTATCTGGAATCTCTCACACTTAAATCTATAACTGCTGCGGGTATTAATCACAGGAAATCTTGTTATCGTGTCTATATTAATTAAAGCCATCTGCCAGGGATTGGTGAAGGTGTCGGTTAAAGGGAAACAGAGCAGCGGGGTTGATACGAGCCGATTTTGTTTGAAGGCAGTCAACGTGATGTGCGGGAAGATGACACTCAGTTATTTTAGGTAATTTTGTGGTTTGCTGAAACTTTAAACTTTCCTGCACTATCATTACGGGTGACAATCTAGGCGACACCAAGAGAGATCCAGAGTGAGCTTCTTGCTGGGCATCATAACGTGACTTGACAGGCTTTTCCTTGTTCAGTGTCACTCCAATCCTCTTTAGCTGGTGATCAAATATCCATTTGCCTGTGCTGTCAGAGCGCTTTATTCATGGCATGAAAACATACACGTGTAGGCTTTAACTTTTTGTCTGTTGAGTCCTGCAGAGAAATCAGGCTTCTGGAAATGGAGAGAGAAAAAAAACGTGGAAATGGAAGAATTCATCAGGCAGTGTTTCAATCGGTAACACGAACCACACAGGAGGTTGTTTGACTGCCCGTAAGTGATAGTGCGAAAGCATCTCATCTTTGCTCATGAAGGCTGGCCCTGAAGGAGGAAGAAGCAACCGCACGAGCGAAGTTCAAAACAGAATAATCTTGAACTCAGCATTATTCAGAAAAGGAAATGCCGTTAAGTTTTGATATGTTGCCTTTTTTCCGCAGTAAGGTATTGCTCCCAGGCAGACAGGCATCCAAAGAGAGGGTGGAGTTACCCGAGTGAAAGGAAGATTGGAAAGGCATGTTAGATGCAAGAATAAAGGAACAGAGCCGGGTTCTGTATTTAGCCTCCTACATCTATCCATCTCTCCCTTTATCAACCCCTCCTTCCTTCTGTTCACACTCTTCCTTTATGTCTTAAACTTCAAGGCGGCGTGGAGGTAAAACATGTCAGTGACTGGGGGCATAATCCTGGGCGGCCAGTGCTTTCCACTCAAACACACACAATAAACACAGACTGCCGCACACATGAGTACATGTGTGAATGACAGCTGATCAGGAGCGGCTGCCAGCGCCCTCCTCTCCGCTTCGCGCTCCCTCCTCTCATCTCGGTGCTCATCTCATTTGATCCATTAACATTCTTTTCTCTGTGCTGTTCGTGCTACTGTCAGGCTCGGTGGCACAACCTCAGACTGAAGCAGTTGAACTGTCGCCTGGGGGGCCTCACCTGAAAGGGCTGACAGCTGCCTGCATAATCGGCTGCTATAGCTGGGCCTATCATGATCCAGCCATAGCAGCGGGTGAAGGAAGGCGGTGGGTGGCTTCGCTGTAGAAGAATATAGGCTTGGTGATGCACATATGAAATCAAAGTGCAGAGGAAAATGTAATGTGAAGAGGGGCATGTGGGAATCAAGGGCAATTAGTAGCAAGGTGTGACGTTTGCGACGTTAGAAAAAAAAAAATCTGGCCACATATTTAGGATAGAAAAGAAGGCACTTAGAAGTCAATCAATAGTTTTGAGTTATTAAGATTTTATTGAAAATTAAGCACAGAGACATAGCAATAGTGAAAAAAATGAAAACGTGGTAGTACTTTTAGATTGTGCCAAAAGATATAGACTGTAACTGTAGTTAGATGCAGTGGCTTGTAAAAATATTTTGAAGTGTCATTTTACAACCACAACTGCCAAAATCTTAAAATGTGATTCTTATCTGATAGTCCAACAAAAAATGCGAAGTAAAATTTTACGTATTTTTATTAGTGCTGTCAGAGTTAACACACGCAGTTAATCTGAAAATTTTAATGTGTTAATATTAGTTAATGCAGATTAACTGAGCTACTGATCTTGACCTAAAATTCTTTCTCCACAGAGGATTATTCACGGCAGTGTGTAATGGACTCGACACATGGGGAGCGACAAAAGATGAAAGGTTTCCGCGACAGCAGACATAGACAAAAGTTGAAAATTGTGATGAGATCAAAATGAATCTTTTCCCCATTTGTGCCAAATTTTGTGTGATGAAAAACTAACTTTGCACAAGAGTCTTAAAGCAAAAAAGCTAGATGGTCGTACCATCATGCTGTGGGTGGAGATGCTTTTATTCAGCAGGGAGGAGGAAGATGGATGGAGTGATATACAGCATTAAAGTGTTGCATGCAACATTTTAACATCTTTAGTTACTGAGATGTTTGTTTCATTTTCTGTTATGTGTTACTTTGTTTTGGTCTACCACATCCTAATAATATACATGGAAGTTAATAGTTATTTCATGACAAAATACAAAATAAAGATTCACCGATATGAATACTTTGGAAATCATTATTTGTACATTGCAAATTGCAGTTGTATGTTTTGACTGACATTTTTTTTAAATCTAGATCATCAGATTTATCATTCAGGGTGTACACAACAATTTGCCAGGAATCACAAAGCCTTTTCTTCTCACTTGGATCGTCTGGTGGAGTTAGATATGGATCACATATACAGTGGGTCATAAAAATTTAATTACAAGACCTCCTCCAGTTAAGTTAATCCACTTGAAATGGTGCTTTAAATTCTACTGTCCTGACCGTGACCTGTTGTCCCTCCAACCGGCTTTAGAGCGAAGAAGGCCTCTTGAGCTGAGGCCCTTAAATAGATTTGTCACATTTCACATCCCAGTGTTTCTGTCCCTCCTCTGGCCCACCCTGACCTGGACAACAGACCCTCTGTTAGGCTCTGTTTGCTCTGGAAAGAGCCCTCTGGAGTGCTGGCCCTCCCTAAATCTCTTTCCTTATTTCCTCACGAGCTCTGTCCACTCCCCTGCAACTTCACTGCTCGTCTCTTTTATCTGCCAGCACGACTCCATATTTCCGCACTTTGTAGAGTATTTCTGTGTTTCAAATCCTTGCCTTCCTTTGGTGCTTTTCACTCCACCATTACTCACCCTCCCGTGAGATCAATTTACCTGTGCGTGGCCGAACCTTTTTATTTTTTATTTTTTTCCCCTCACACAGGCTGGAGATGTATGCAACTCTTACTGAGTTCTCTCCTCCTCCGTCTTTCTTTTCTTCTGTCACTCACCAGCTCTTCATCTTTTTTGCTAAGCCTTCCAGAGCTTCTGCTAACTTTGTGGCTCCCAACTCATTTCAAATTCAATTAAATCTCCAGAGATTCAACTAACTTTTAAAAGGATCGGGGCATATCTCCTTGTCGCTTTCATTTGCTGCAACTTTATGTCCTTTTTTTCTTCTTTTCTTTGTTTCTCCTTTCTCTCTCTTTAGTTCACTCATTGTGCTCCACATTATTACCTTCTCTGCTCTTTTTCCTTCTTCTTGGCCCTTAGCCCTCACTCCTGGCCTCTCTCACTGTACTCTGCCTGCAGCTGTCTAAATGGTCAGTGTTGTCCAGGTACGTGTTATTCTTGGTAGAGGACAGAAGTAGGGCACAGAGCTGTGCTCTGTGTGAACAGGACTTAACGGACTTCTCTCTGGTGGGGAGTATATTTCTCTAAAGCAAACCTCATCAGTCTTTTCTTAACCCAGCCAGAGGTGATATTATCCAACTCATGTCTCCTTCGTATCTTAAAGATCACATTACTAAGGTGCAGAAGTTCAGATTATCCAAAGAAAACATACGGGGGAATTGCAACGTCTTGAAAAAGTACATAAAACCCTTTGAAATTTGTTCACATTTTGCCACAAAAGAATGACATTTTATGAGAATTTATTGTTATAGATCAACATGAAATGCTGCATAACAGAAATGGAAAGTGGATGTTTCGCCGCAGCTATCTTTGCAAGTTTTCTTCTCCCAATAATTTACCTCCATCTGACCTTCCCATCAACTGTGAAGGAAAACCCCCTCCCCACAGCACAATGCTGCCGCTCTCATGTTTCACCATGGGAAGGGCATGTTTAAGGTGAGTTGCAGCTTCCCTCCACGTATCATGTTTTGAGACCAAAAGGTTTTGATTTGTTCTCATCTGATTTATCCCATTTTATGGTTTTAATTCAACAAGAGTTTGTTTTTGCTTGCTTTTCTTCCACAAAGGCAAGGTTTGTACAATTCAGTACCGATAGCTGTCTTGTCAACAATTTTTTTGTCCACCTTAACTGTGTATCTCTACAGCTCCCCCAGAGTTACCATGGCTGCTTCACTAATTAAGGCTCTCTTTGAGCATCCTGTGAGTTTAGGTGGATGGTAATGTTATGGTGTTGCTGCAGTTGTGTGGTACTCCGTTTCCAGATGACTGGTTGAGTGCTCCATGAGATGATCAAAGTTTGGAGTATTTCTTTGTAGCTTAACTTTGAAACCTCTTTACAGCGGTATCCCTGAACTTTCTGCTGGCTTTGTGATGCAATTTGTTCTTTAATGTTCTTATATAAACCTCTGAGGCCTTCATAGAGCAGCTGTTTTATTATACTGTCATTAAATTACACACAGGTGGAGTCTGTTGGCTAATTAGTGATTTCTGAAGGTAATTGGATGCACTAAACTATTCTTAAGCAGTAGAGACCATGTGCACATTAGTTTTTAGAATTTTTTTGTGAAAACAAAGCATTGGCTGTTTACTTCACATTTATGTGCTGGCTTATATTGGTCTGTCATTTGACATGCTAATAAAGCACCTTAAAGTTTCCAGTTGTAACTTGACAAAATGTGAAAAGTTCAAGAGGTATGACAAGATTTCTATGGTACCATTGGCAGAGTTGTACTCCTTGTTCATCCATTTGGAGTGATTCCAAAACTCAGGAAAGTGTCTAGTACACATTTTTCTGTGAAAGAAAACTTACTGTATTATTTTTGTTCTGTTTTTGTGAAAGGACTAATCAGCGCTTATCCCCTCTGTTTTGCTTTCAGTTCAGTCAGAAAACTGCAATTTGACGACATGCGACGGTGCAGCAGAGTTCTTACCAGCAATCACTGCCCACAGACTTGTGATCGCTATTACCTTCCTCCTTTTTCCCTCCATCTACATTTGGTGTAAAGGAAAAAAAAAAAAAAACTGAACAAAAAAAATCAAGTTTGCATGACTGTAATAAGATTGCGGCCTGCAAATGAGCACATATGTTTTTGTTTTCGGTCGGACTGTATATACAAACATAGTTACAGTTTAATGGCTGCTAAGTGACTGTCATGATTGATGGCTGGCTTTTATACTACTCAAAAGGCCATATAAAGGGAAGAAGAATATATTTCACAGTGTTCATTACAGTATAGTTGGTAATAAAATAAACCAAAAATGAATGTCCTTTAAAAAGAAAAGATGATGAAAGTGTTTGTTGCTTTAATTAGTCTTTATAAAAATCTTTTCTTGTGGAAACATTTTATTTACCGCATTTGAGCTCCTTATTTGTGCACTTTCATTTCTAAATACTACCTTGCCATGTCTGATCTTCTGTGTGCAGAGCATCGGTGTGCTGCAGCGTGAATCTCTGGGTCGTGTCCCAGCTTGCATTGCTCCACAGTAAATCACAGCCAGAGTTTTCACCATCTTCACCAGTGCGCCTGAGAGAGTCATTAACACACACTTGAATTACAGAACCGTCTTCTGTAACCATCCTTAATTTGTGCATGTGTGACCATGCAACCCTTGTATGTTGTTTTAGACTCTGTTCTTGTGCGTTCAGGTGCGTTCTAGCTAAAACAATGCTGCAAGGCCTAAATATGTCACATCCATACAAAGCCATACTGCATCGAAGCATTTATTGTTTAACATACATTTGACTGTCATTTAATTCTGTGCTGCACTATCATTTCAATAGGGTCCTATTATTAGTATGAACGCTCCAGGGATTACTCAGAAGGTTATCCTCTGGTAAAGGTGGGAGGGCAACAGTCTTCCATTTCAGCTCATATGGTTATTGGAGAAACTATAGCACTGCAGGCATCCGTCTTCCAGGGAGCAGTGAGGCACGGGGCTTCAATGTCTTTTGCACTGAGATCCAACGACTGATGCACATGAGGTCAAATCATCTGTCACTAAACTCATCATACTTAACACACTTAACACCATCTCTTGGTGCCCTTACCACCCATATTCATCCATTCTATATTACGTTCCTTTCAACTGTGCTAGACCTAGTATGTGTAGCGTGATGGTGGATGGGTGTCTGTAAATACAGAGGATGGATATACGTTGTTTTACACTATGGTCTTAAAAACCATAGTGTTTCTAACTTCTTTCAGCTTTCTATGAGATGTCGTGAGGCTGTATGATGTTTGGAGAAATGCAGTGTCACCTTCCCATCTGGTTCTAAGCAATGCCTGTCAACTGGCTGAAGAAAGTTGTTATACCATGACCTGTTTTTATCATCCGCAAAGCAATTGTTCAAGACTTACATGTTCCAAAGGAGCTTGTGGGTTTAAACATAGCAAATCTTAAAAAGTACTGCTGTACTCAGGTGAGCGGTCGCATGGATATGCCAAGCTGAAGATACAATTTAGAATAAAATGGAACACCATATTCAAAACATATTCCTTGATGCTATTCTTTTTGTAAACCAGAACAATAATGAAGTGATTAAGTCTCTTCTATTGTCAAAGATCAAAAAGACACTGAATCTACCCAACTGTTTATGTAGAGCTACACATATTAACCATTACTCAGAATTTCTTCTTGAGGTCACACAACTGGACTGAATTAGGATTAATCTCCTTTAAAGAACTCCAATATATATATATATA